>JAOTAY010000191.1:4965226-4984466 GCA_025629805.1 Erythroxylum baracoense | reverse complement strand
CTCAACATTTCGTTGTCTTTCTTTAACTTCTTGTTCTCCCCGGACAAGTCCGCCAACTGGGTCATCTTTGCCACCGTCTCCACCGACCCAAGGTTCTTTGAATCAGGAGATGAAGTCGATGTCGAACCCATATCCTCGCCGGAGTTTGAATGCAACGAACCACCGCCTACTGCCAATTTAGCGGGTCCACTGCCTTCGGTCGGCGTCCCAGTTACCGCTTTCCGACGACGGATTTCGGACAAGAGCTCTCTCCGTCCTCGCCGGAAATTCTCGTTCGCGAATTCCCATTTGTCGGGCACGATCTTTCTGAATCCCTGCCAGTTAACAATAAAAACACCCATCTTTTCTTATTTATATCAAACTCAACTATTAGAAAAACAATTGAAATCAACCAATTACTAAATTCTTACCCACGAAGTTAAACCTTCAATAATATTCAACAACGTATAAAGTTAAAATAATGGGAGCCATAAGTCAATCACATGGACTAAGATTGTACTTTGGTGTCTATATTCTTGTTCATAGTTTCCACAAAATCCAATTCGGACAAGGATCCATAGTTTTGTTTCACATTCGGGTGTCCGGTTTGGGGCTTGGTAATAAATTGGCGCAGCCAACGACAAGAAGATCTTGTTTGGGATACGGAATTGGACTTTTAAGGGATTTCAGTCTATCTACGCAACTGGAAATTCTATTTAATTTCGTAGGCTAGATAAAGGAACAGCTCATACATATTCCATTTAGGGCAAAGATGGTCAGCGCGAAATTGTATCTTATCAAATTGCATTCTTTTACAGACAGCGAGAACATTACGAGTCATGTTTTTCTCAAAGACTATTGAGAGTCGTCAGACACGTATTAATAGTCAAACCCAACAAACATGAGCCTTATAGGCCAAGATTATGGAAATATAGCCTATTCATTAGTCATACTCTAAGTGTCTCTTTTCTTTTCTTTGATTGCAACTTAAAATGAGAAAGATTCGTGGTAACTTCGAACTTAAACCCACGTTATAAGGAAGACTTTTTACATAAACTAAAGTTCTGAATAAGACATTAACAACACTAGAACATTGATTTTTGATATAAAATATGATATTTTAAGTTCCTTGTATTTCTCCTCATCAAATAAGTTGTCGACTACGCAATACAATACTAAAATCAAAAGAATACAACTCATGTACACATGATTAAATGAGCATCAATAATTCAATCGCTTCTAACACCAACTGTACTAGAAGTTATTTGTTCAACTTCAAAGCATAATTTCTATCAAAAGTCGTATGTTATTTTATATTTATAAACCAAAAAATAGAATTTTTAATAATAATTATCCTATAAGCTTCTTAAATATATGTATATTACTGGACTCTCCAAATACGACAGTTGTCTCAATAAAGTTTTGTCCTTATCTGCGATCGAATACGAGCTATAGACAGTTATGCCCCTTACCTAATCTTAGTTGCCAAATATAAACATCGCTAGATACGACATCCATTCAAATTTTCTCTCTCTAGATTATTAGATGGTTCGTCGGTACAAAATAAAGGGTTTGATTGAAGCCCGACATTACACGCTTCTAGCTGCACCGATAACAAGCCATACGCGCTCTTTACCAACTTACCATAATAGACCAAAGAGCCTTCTGGCAATAGAGTCCTGAACTACCGTCCTAACCACCATCTACATTCACATCCGAAATAGGATTCTAATGTCTACACAGATTTGTTTAGTTGCCAAGAAAATCCGGGGATTCATTGACAACTAAAATCTCCCTACTCATGAAGGCTGCACAAGAAAACAACCAAGGTGTGGTTCTAGACCTAAAGCTATCATAACGTTCCCGAGTGGTGTGGTTTAAAGTTGAATCAAGACAAACATAGGAACAAACAACGTGAAACTAACGATAGAACAGAGGTGGGTGGGACTTACATAGGTGTTGAGCTGGCGAACAAAGCTGGAGAAATTGTTGTGCTTGAAATAGTTGGGAAGCAAATCCCTGGCAAAGTCTGCAGTTTTCCAGACAACAAAAGTGGAGCCAGTCTCGTTCCAGGATATCACATCGTCGGTGGTCGGATCGTCCACTAACTGGTACGTTTTTGTCAGAAACGGCGCAGGAACGGACCGTTGGGCCATTTCTTTCAGATCTAAACGGCCTAAAACAACACAAGAGCCTAACACCTAAATATTCAAAGGTCTAAAAAGAGAAGACAACAAAGAAAGAAGGAACCGAAAAAGAAAAAAAGAGTTCGAATAACTGGATCAGACTGATCAGCAACTAAAAAGCAAGAGAGCGGTGAGAAACTCCCAGCCCCAACAATAAAAACCGGAAAGGAAACAGTTAGAGCAGACGAGATTAGAGTCAGAGAGCTTCTTGTTATCGACTTCCATGGATGTTCAGCAAGAAAAGGTTGAGGGTTGGTGCCAATAGAACACACAACGCAATGACCATAACTTTCCTTTTAAAGAGAATGGACCCTCCCTAGAGTGGAGAGGTATAAATTTCCCCTCAGGTTTCGTGTACGAGACACTTATAATAAAATAGCGAGTAATAGGGCGAGAAAGCAACGTGGAGTTCTAGAAATTCTGAGAAAGAACACCGTAACTACTGCTACTGCAACAGCAACTGCAACTGTAGCATTAAACGAAAATCCTCTCCACAACGCATCCACACGATACGCCCACTTGGTTCTCGCTCTTTAATTACTTTCTTGATGATAATGATATGAGAGAGAGATAGACTTCTCTTATATTTTATTTAACGAAAGACTATTCAAGCAGGGACTTGGTACGTGGAGATTGTTCTTGCTTGTTTCTATGAGACGGGAAGCTTCCAATATGTTACCGGTTACTCTCCTTCCTTGGATATGACTCACGGCCTTTTTCGGCTTCTTTTTCGCTTTTTCCTAAGAAAAGAAGAAGAAGGAAGAAAGAAAAATAAAGAATGACGAAACCATTTTGTCTCTTTCCTATTTTCAACACCTACCGTCTTCTTCGTAAGGTTCCGTCTTCTCCTTGTCTTTGTAACAATTTCATCTTCCTTATGTTCTCTCTCCTTATGTTCTTTCTGGAAAGTTTCTGTGCAAATGAAAAATCTAACCGCATTTGCAATTGTGCGAGTTGATGTACTGCTCTTTTGTTTAATTATTCTCACAGTTTGCATACTTAAGTGTGCAATTAGTCCTCCATTTTGCTTCCAAAGTTTAATTAACGCGATTTGACTGACAACTACCAACTTTCTAAATTGAAAATATTATAAAAATGCTAACCAATTGAACGAAACCAATTATAAGAACCACTATTAATTGATCTATGTGATCTTTTTTTTTTTTGAAAATTTAATGAATTGCATTAAATATTGAAGAAATTAATACAACATTACAACGTGGACAAGGAAGTTAGCCTGCAATTAGTTACAGAAAACAGTTGCTGAAACTGTACAAAAAGAAGAGTCAGAATGATATTCATTTCAACTCATAAGTGCCATCTATTTTTCATATCCGTGGAAAGAGTAATCTAAACATTCTTAGCCACATCAACTACTTTGATCCAATTAAGAGGCCTGTCTGCTAACGGGTATTTCTATTCTTCCAAAATTCTGTAGTTTCGTTCCTTTCGTATTGTATAAATGGTAGTATTAAAAGCAACTTAAAGAATTGTATCATTGGGTATATTCTTTTTTGAATAACAGATAGACATGTCGCCCGACCTCTTCATGGCCCGGCCCGCATATATATATATTTAAAAAATTATTAAAATGATATTGTTTTGATAAAAACGATATAAGGTGAACCATGATTACCCCGTGAGTTGCCCGTGACTTGCTAAACTCTGACTAAAAATAGACCGAGCTGAAATTACTATCCCTAATAGCAGATACTCCTAATCGTACAGAAGTTGCCCATTCAGAATCCTACTTTAGACTGCTTTAGAGTAACTGCATATACAAAAGAGGTGGTTTTTTATCTTCCCATTCTAATTTACATAAAACACAAGTAGTATCAACATTGTCGTGCCACTGACTTTTGGTTTTGAGCTTGTTTCTAATCACTAACCAAGTGATAACAGAGGCCTTCGGATTCAAGGAGTTTCTCCAGAGAAGATCAAACCAAGAAACATGAAGAAGACTGGTAATAAAAAGTTGATGGCAAGATTTGTTTGAAAATTGACCATTTAGATTGAGAGTTCAAATGATTTCATCTGGAGTAGATATATTAGTCAGTTGGGAAGGAGTTGCAAACTCCGGATATGTCCATTCCATTTGCCATTGCAGATCAGAGAGATGAGACTTTAAGATTCAGGAGCATACGATTTTCTTATTTTCTTAATGAAAGTTTTGATAAGTTTCATTAAAACGTAAATTACAAGGTAATGATATATATCTTGTAAGGTTTAATTGTTATCTTTCTTTTCCTACAAAAATTTAATAAGAAAATAGGCGATTTTTATTTGGCAGATAATATTGTTAATACTCTTCATGAAAATACTGCTTAACTAGGTTAGTTGAATGACAATTTTAAAATTATTCTTTAATATTCATTCCAAAGTTACTTTCAAAGTTACCTTCAAATGTAAAGTGATGTGCAGTTAAATAATCAAAATAAATAATAAAATATATATATTTAAGTAAAGCATGTATTAATTTGACCTAAAACTTAAAGTTGAATTTCAATTGAAAATAAATAAATGAAATATGGTAACTTTTTTAATTATTATATCAATTCACAAAAGAACAATTATGATGTTCAGATGTGATTTTGTTTCAAGTTAAATAGACTTATATTTATACCATATAAAATTCATATTAATTGACTTTGGAAAACTAAATTACTAAAACTTCAATCACAATCAAAGATTCTTGGAAATTGCTTTACCAATTTACAACAAAACTAGCAAGAGTAGATAGGGCTCCACAGTTTGAAAATGCTGTGTTACCTAAATGACTATTATTATGGTATATGCATTTCGTAATATAACAGTAGGTGGAGACCAGCCAAGCCAACTTAGAGGGGTAGCTTTCTGAAACCAACGTAACTTCTTCCCTCGTTGAGCAATTCCTCCAAGGATACTGATATTTTTCCAAGAAGTTGGCACTCCACCCAGCCATTGTTGGAAATTAAATCGCTTCAGCATATGGAAAAGAGACGTCACTGATCAAACAATTCGATAGTCAATAAGTACTTTGCATGAATATCAAAATAATTATACTCCTAACTTTGCAGTTGGATCACAAGACAATTGTGTGAAATTTGATTAATGTCACAATCTAAGTGGCTTTTGTCATTTATTGACTAATAATTCAAGGTTCTGAAATGTTGTTCACTGACTATTGCTAATTAGAAAACGTCCAATGTCCAAGCTTGGATCAATTTGTTGAAATAAACATAAGAGCCCAACCACAAACGTTGAATTTATATGATATGATTTTTCATCAAAATAATGCATTTAATAGTAATATCCGAGTATGGTCATCTTTAATAAAATAATACGCAGCCCAGTTTTCAAAAAAATTGTAAACTCCATAAATGATTTAAGGTAAGATACTATAAAAGGCATAGTATTTTCCTCTATTTAAGGGCTTCAAAATTCTCCCCACCTATCTTTTAAATAAAATCGAGTACAAGTTGTCGCCTTATTATCATAATAGATGACATTTGTAGAGATATAAATATATAATTCATAAAGTATCCGTTTCACCCATTATGTTTTAGATGCAACAATTGCTACAGTTTTTTGCTTTCATAGAAGTTCTGGCTACAGTTTTTTTTAACTCCAAAATACCATATTCGATCCTAGAAAAAGAGCATAGTCACTAGTTGAATTTCTGTCATCTTGAGCGTCGCCAATCAACATCAAAGCTACTGATAAGCTAAGGTTAAGGTGAAATATGAAATTCAAGACACTTTGTCATACCGGATTAAGAAGAAAGGATCCCCTTTTTGGAAACCGCTCGACGATGTGTGGGATAACCTTTATGCAGGCTTGAATTGGACGTTGGGAAATGGTAATCTGGCCCACTTCTAGATCGATAGATGGTCGATAAATGAGCATCCGTTGGCAACTTATGCGACATGTGATATTCCAGAGGATAATTTGACCACACCTATAAATGCGTTTGTTCACGTGGACGGAAGTTGGAGTTGGCGCCTATTTTTTGCACGCCTTCTAACTAATATTCTCATGAATCTCACTTCAGGGTCGATTTTACTGTCAGGAGTAGGAGCAGACGAATTTTATTGGAAACACTCAGCTAGTGACCTGTTTTCAGTTAAATCAACATATGAAGTATTAATAGAGGATGAAGTGGACACACGGACAAATAAGTTGACGTGCATATGGAAGTGCAAGGGTCTATGGATGATTAAAATATTTGTGTGGTTAGCAGCCAAAAAATGACTCCTTACACGATGGGGCTAGCTAGAAGGCACGTAAATCAGGATACTAGATGCCAAATGTAACACACCCCTTCCACGAGACTACCTCCTCAAACATCCGGAGGATATTTGGGAAAATGCGCCATGAAAGCGGCGGGTTAGAGCAATCACATTCATTTATATGGCATCATAATTAAAACACGAATGACACAATATCTAAAACTCAGCTCCTCATTTTGATAATAAAAACATAGTTTAAAATGTAGTTTTTTTTTCACTACATGATCCATTCATATATACAATATTAAAAAACATTTGAGTGTTTACTACACTTTACAACATGTTCTACATAACATGAGACCTATACAAAAGCACTCGATCTGAACTCCACAGTCTCAACTGACCAACCTTTGAGCTCTTTCTTGATGTCCAAAATGCAGTACTAGTTTCTTCTAAGTTGTCTTAGAAGCTAAGTCTCCTCTCTCGTACTTGAAAAGTCACGTTGCAATTTTGATAAGTTTTGCGAACTTTGTGAGCAAGCCATCATTGATGCACTCACCCATATCATACACATAAACAATTCACAATTCAAATTTCAGAGATAGTTTACATAATCATGTATTGCACATTATTTCACAATTTCAGTTCAGAACAGTTAAACTAAACCATTTCATCATCATCATCATCACACCCAGTATGAAATCTCGCAATAAAGTGGAGTCTGAGGAGGTCTGATAGTACGCAGCCTTACCCCTTAAAGTAGAGAGGTTGTTTCCGATAGACCCACATACAAATGTGATAATTTAAAGAAAAGATGTAGGTTAACATAGTAGATATGTAAAACTGATATGCTAAAAAAGTATGTAAATAAAATTAAAATAATTGAATAAATACATAGAATAAAAAAGAATAAAAGAAAAGGTTGATGTATCAAGTTAGAACAAAAATCTAACGGAATTGCCTTATACTAAGTGAAGTATCACAAAAATTAGATATATATCAATTGTATATGCAATGCACATGTTACTCACTTTCAATTATTACGTTATTATGACCGAGTGCCTTTTTGACTGTCTTGTATTCGTTGTGAATACGGGCTCATTTTACATATTGAGCTTGTGGCTTTTATACACATTATGAGCTTTAAGCTCTTTTTTACTGGCTACTCTGGTCACAACTGCCTTTATTTGATCATGCATATCAAATAATGAAATGCATCAAATTACACATATTCAAGTCAATCACTTTTATTCAGTACACACATTCACTTTCACATTTTCATTGAAGCTAAGTCCGACATTCAACATATTTGTTGAGAACAATTATTTCTTTTAAATTCACATTCAATGAGTACTTCCAATGCAATTCTCATTCATCAAACGCCTCAGACTATCAATGTTCAGAATTAACACATTCACATCAATAGTAATTCAATAATTGAAATTTAAGCAAAAATAGACAATCTTATTGAAAACATCTAGGTTACATATAGTATGCTCTATATAGCTATTGCCTCGATATCCCCGCAATATTTGGATGCGGTCGTTCTATTTGTGCTTCTATATCATGCAATACACATTTACACGCATTACTAGTTTGCACAATCACATAAACATTCATTCATACACATATGTATATCTGTCATGTATAATGAATGCTCAATTTGACTATTCCAGGTATATTTCCTTAATTCACATCTCATGATCACTTAACATCACCATTTAATCATTCATTTATACCTTTTGTATCTTACTTACTTTAATCACCTAATACATCATCACCTAGGTTCATTTAAGGCCTCATTCAAGCCTAAATACATCATAAGAAAGTATCTTAGCATTAATTGTGTCAAACATCACTTAAAAGACAACATTTCACTCCATAAGCTAGCCCACGATCGTGGGTTAGCTTCCCAGGATTGTGACAGAAGCCAGTGCAACTGGCCACGGTTGTGGGGTGAGGGTCATGATCATGACGAAATCTCAAATATCCAGGCCACGATCGTGGGGACTATACCATGATCGTGCCTTGTCCCTTTTTTCCCAATTCTCTATGAAATTCACCTACTTAAAAACATCATTTGCCCTTCAAGTTTTCTAGAATTTATACTCATTGATACAACTTCACTTCATGCTAATCTAACTACCATACATTAAATCTCACAAAACTCTACTCAATTGATCTATTAACCATTTACTTAATCCAATCACACATGCATTCCTAACTTTTCCAGATTTTACTCTTTCATAATACATCAAACAAATCATCTCCATAGTTCATCATTTAGACTTCATAATCTCATCATTTTTAGCTCAATTTCATCTCAATATCATTCATAAGACAATTCATAAACTATGGTTCATAAATCATACAAAAACAGAACATGATTTCTATCATTCACTATTACCTTAGTTCTTCTCATTTCAAGAACATTTTAGTAGTCTTTTCTTCCACCTTTATTAAACCTTAACTCCCATTCTATTTTATCTATATAACAACTTATAATCAGATTTCTCATATACTCAAAACAAAATATATTTATATCATTCCTGCATCAAAATTTCTGCACTCATCCTATACATAAAAATTAGGTCGTAAACACCTCTCTTCATTTATCAACTTTCAACACCATTATAATGATCATTCTACCTCAAAAACATCTCTATAACAATTTAACAAGACATGAATATGTCCATTTATTCACCCACAATTTAGTATAAAAATCAACTCCATTTACACCTTCAATCTATCCCTAATGATCATTATAAATGCTTTTATTTAAATAACACATGACTATCATTAATACACCAAAAACAGAACATAAACCTATTTATTTCTACATCAACATATCATCACTCTTCAACCCCATTATCATTATCATTTAATCTCAAACTATCATCACATATGTTTATATTTAAACAACCCATGAAGATACCCATTCTTCATCCACGTTACACATATTTTCAACACCATTTTCATAATCATTTCACCTTTTAAACTATCATCAAAAACATATCGATCAAGCAAGCCATGAAGAACAATATGCTACTTACTTGATTAACTCAAAACTTCTTCAATCACCATAAAACCCTAGCTCCTCTATGCATATACGATCATCAACTTATCAAAGAGAAATAGGTTGGGTTCTTCTTCAAGAAGTAGACAACATGATCTTGAAGAAACAAAGTGAAGGAGTTGGACCAAGATCAACGTGGTATTGGTAAGAAGAAAGTGTAGTAGATGAGAGATCAAAGAAGAAGAGAAGAATGAAAATGAAGAGAGAGAGCATTTAGCCAAAGAACAAATGAAAGATAAAATAAAAGAGTCTTTCAACGTAGGTATAATGAGAGTGAGGTGTGTGGCAAGTGGCATGACACTTGTCACTTGTCACATGTCCTGCTCTTATGGTTTTCAATAGTTCTTTTAGTAACTAGTCTATTTTTCTCCTAATTTCTAGTTCAATTGTTACCTAATTTTCTATGACACATGTCAATAAATCCTAAAGCCACTTGTCAATTATTTTTATTACCATATGTCATTTATTTCTACTACCATTTATCAATTTGTCTTGCCACATGACATTTTTTCCAATCCAAAAATACCCAAAATTTAAAAAATCTCCCAAATTTAACAAATAAATTCTAAATCACCAATTATGATTTATCAACCATAATTCAAGACATAAAATCCATAATTTACATTATAATCATTTAAAAATTATTTATACCTGAAATATGTCAATTGAGTGCATGTACAGTCATTGTAATGTGTACAAAAATCAATATTCACGTGTGTGTATGCTAATGGTATGCATGAGCATGAAATGCATTTCCTAATTTCTCAATGGTATTTCTCACATACAAAAATCTAAGGTTCTAATCCTTAGTATGGGAAATCGAGATATTACACCAAAGGTGTGAGGAGGATATAGAGACGTTGATTCATGTTCTACGGGATTGTTGCTAGGCAAAACTGGTCTAGAATCAGCTAGTGTTAATGCCTTTTTGGACTGATTTTTTCTCATTGTCTTTTAAAGATTGGCCACAGGAAAATCTGACTAATAAATGGGGTATTTGTGAGAATGGAGGATGGGAAATCTATTTTGGAGTTGCAATTTGGAGAATATGGAACTGGAGAAACATTCTTACGTTTCAGAACCAAGACCAGATCCTATCGGTGCAAGTCAAAGATATCCAAAACAGAGTTTATGAGATTAAAATAGTTCGTGAGCAATGCTTTCTTAGCCAGACCAGTGTGCAATAGGATAAGGAGAGGATATGGAAGCCCCTTCTATGTGGTTGGCTGAAATTAAATGTGGATAGAGTTATCAATCCCAATAATGGAGTTTCTACAGTTGGGGGCTAATGAGAGACCATAATGGAGTCTGAATTAGGGGTTTTGTTATAAATATGGGTAGGGGATCCATTCTTAAAACTAAACTTCTGGGAATGTTTCATGGCTTGCTTTTTGTATGGTGGCATGGAACAAGAAATGTGGTGTTGGAAACTGATTGTGAAGTAGCCATTAACCAGGTGCTACATGAAGACAACATTAGTGGATATAAGCAGTTAATACACAGTATCAAGGAGCTTCTTGGTAGAGAATGAAAAGAAAGTATCCAATATGTGCCTAGGGAAGTCAATCGTTATACGGAATTTATTGCGAAGCATGCTTATATCCTTACGTTGGGTTCTCATGCTATGTTCTATCCTCTACTTGGATTGGGAGAGCTATTGGTTTCGGATAGTAGATTTCATCTTAGTGGTGAGTAGGCTCTAGGTTGTTTGCCTCTGTCCAATATATATAGATTAGTAAACTCTTACTTCGTTCAACTATTGTCCTATCTTTATATATATATATAAGAGTCCACGAGATAATGTAACCTTCAAATAATGCAAAAGGCCTTGAAAGCAGTCCAATGAGTGGAATGAGGACAGTGCATTAACTGAGAAAGTTTACTAATAGAAAAACCTAAATCTAATCTTGATAAGTACTAAAGAGCACCAATAATTCGATGATAGGCACTAGCATCAATAGATTTATTGAGCATGGACTTGATTAAAGATGAAGAGGCACTTAAAGGAGTAACATCCTCTTTACCTTCGTAAATATTTCCACATTCAAGTAACTTCTTAATGTAATAATGTTGAGTAAGAAAAAGACCATCCTTCTAAGGAATTACCTCAAAAAGAAAAAGAAAAAGAAAAAGATGGCTTTTGGAGAGAGAGTTTGGTAGCTAATTGAGTAATAAATGAATTAAAAATTTTTGAATTATTACCCCAAGTGAGAATATCATTCATGTATATCAAATATCATGGTGCCACTTCGATAAAATAACAAAGAGTGATCATTATGCGAATGCATACAACCAGTAGAAACCACAAAAGATCTCAATGCAAGATACTAAGCTCGGGGAACCTGCTTAAGACATAAAGAGCATTCTGAATTTTGCTAACATATGATAGTGCAAAAGAATATATAAAAACAAGAGGTTGAGTCACATAAACTTCTTCTATAATTGATATATGAAGAAACACATTATTGACATCTAACTATGATATACGTTAACCTTTAGAAACTGTAATGCTCAAAACATTCCTAATTGTGATAAGTTTTACAACAAGGCTGAAGATATTTATGAAATCAATATTGGGTCTTTAAAGAAAACCTTAAGCAATTATTCTCATTTTATAGCATTGAATTGAGCCATCTGAATTTGTTTTAACCTGAAAAATTTGTAACCAATGATACTAAACTGAAATTGACATGGAACTATCTCTCATACGTAGTTTCAAATCAAGCATCATATTAAATAGATATGGCCTTAAGCCATTATTGATCATAGCTTGAGTGATAGTATTTGGTTCAACTAATTGTGGAATTAAGTGTTTTGTGGATAGTTAGAGTTTTTTTTATTTTAAAGATATGATTTTAAGATTAGGTAACCACATTGTGAGTTTGTTGAGATTTTTAAAAGGAAGAATTAGACCAGATAGATATTTCAATTTCAGTTGATTATGCATTTGAATTAGTTAGGGAAGATATATCAAGCAAGAAAGTAGGTAAGATATTGGAGATAGGTATAAACCCTAAATTAGTAAAAGAATTCATAGGAATAAAAGAAGGAATGGAGTCAAAACTTATATTAGGAAAAGAATATCAATGAGAAGAATTTGAAAAAGAGTAGGAGTCTTAATTTTTTTTTTGAAAAAAAGTATTTGTTTGATATCAAAAAACATATTTTTGAAATGTTACATGTTATGAAGTATACAATGTATACAACATGAAATCAAGACATAAAAATTCACTTTGATGTAAGGAGTAACTAATAAAAAAAGGGCTTGGATTAAGGTTTAAGTTTGGATTTAGCATAGGGCCTTAACTAAGGATAACAAAAACAACCAAATGTTTTAAGACTCAAATAATTTGGAGTAATATGAAAGAACTCGGTATAAGGTGATTGAAACCAAAGTAGCAACTTCGGAACACTATTAATGAGATATGTGAATAGGTTGTTGAAGCCCTCAAAATTAATTTATGATTCACTAAACTATTGTAACAGTCGTAGAATCATGTTGAATCTCAAGAGAACTAAATATTAGTTTTTAATTTCAATTGATAAAACATAATGGGAGTTTATGATTAGTTAACTAATAAATTAAAATTAACTACAAGAAATCAAAATAAACTAACTGAGTATAAAAATGAGAAATTCAAACTTACCTAACAAAAATTTGAGGGAAGGATCTCAACCAATTATAACTCTAATCATTGGTTAAAAATAATAATTTTTTACAACTCAAGCCTTTAGTTTGAAACCTATCAACAAAGTTATAATAAATCTTAATTTTTCTAAATTAATTGATTCAAACCTAGCATTCAAATCAAAACTTACTATTAACTGATTGAGTATGATAACATTCCATATCAATTAAATGATAATAATAAGCTTAAAGAAAAAAAACAATGAAAAAGATATAAATATTCAATTTAGTTTTATTGTTTCTCATAAGTTAGATATACAAATTCATAAATAACATACTTGCTACTTTTACCACTCATTTATGACAATTAAGAAATTGGTGAACTAATAAATAATAGAATAATAATCAACACTGAATCAATTTGTCAGACCAATCAATATTAATTACTCGTGAAATAAAAGAATAAGAAATCAGAAATATTTTATTAAAATACTTGTAACTTTGGAAGGTTTTGTTCTAAATCTAGGTTTTATTTTAATTCAAGTTTAGAATAAAACATTCCAAAGTTACAAATGAATTTTAATTCCCCTTGAATAAGAAAATTCATATTTGGCCACTTATGACTTTCTTTTCCTCTCCAAAAATATAAGAAAGAAGACAAAAGAAAATATAGAATAACATACTATTCCCTCTCCAAAACCATAGTTTACAAATATTCCAAAGATAATGATTGAAGCAAATCTGAATCCATATATAATAAAGATGAAAATAAAGTATACTAATTAGACTAAACTTCCTAGAATGGGTTTAACTCTGAACATGATCTTGTCTTATCAGTTTCAACAATCAATCATCTTTTACTCCATCTTCTCAAAATTTATGGCTTTGATGAATGATGCTCTAAGTAGATATTTCAAGTCAAATTTAGTCCAATCTAGAACTTTCGAGGGATACGTTAGAGCCAAAGGGTTTTAAACTGAGCAGGAATAAGATTGAATATTTAGAATGTAACTTTTGAGCCATAAGATGGCTTCTGGTGTGAAGGTAAAGATTGATTTAGAAGTTATACCACAAAAATAGTGTTTTAAGTATCTAGGATCTGTCATCCAAAGTAATGGAGAGATCGATGAAGACATAGTTCACTGTATGAGATCAGGTAGCTTAAATGGAGAAATACATCAGTAGTTTATATGACAAGAAGATATCACTCAATCTCAAAGTTAAATTTTATAGTTTATTAATTAGGTTAACTATGTTATATAAGGTCGAGTGTTGGTTCATCAAATAAGTGCATAATCTTAAGCTAATGGTGGCAAAAATGAGAATGCTTAGTTATACCTTACTAGAAGAGATAAGGTCAAAAATGTAATGGTATAAGACAAATTAAATGTAGCTAATATTAATGGAAAAGTAAGAGAGAGAAGACTTAAGTGGTTCAAACATGCTGAGAGAAGACACTCTAACACCCTAGTGAAAAGATCGAGAAGATTGTATTTAGAGACTGTAAGAGGAAAAAAGAAAGGCCTAAGAAGAACTGGGAGAGGTGATAAAGAATGATATGGTTCTGTTGAAACTTACCAAGGACATGACCCAAAACTTTGACTTACTAGGATATGGATAAAGGATCTCACATAAAGAGGCCCTTCTTATGTTCTCATAAGTCTTTTAATATTTTTTTTCGAGTCGTATATCTTATATTAACCTAAACATTTAATAAGCAGAACTTTCTTCTTAGTTATTTAACCTAAACATGTCCTTACTTAGCCTAAATGTTTTTTTGTAATGACTTGTTTGATTTGTTTATTAACTTGTCTTCTTTCTTGTTTATGTAATTATTTATTTGTTTTATCTTTTATTTTTACTATTTGTCTTGTTCTATAATTATTATATTATTTATTTTATTACTTATTTTATATTTTTATTTATTTTTATTACTTATTTTATATTTTTATTTATACACATTTATTTATTTTTATTATCTTTTATGTATATTTTATCCATAATTTATCTTTAATAATAATTATTATTTTAGTTTAGAATGTATATACATATATATTTTTTTCTTTTTTTCATACGGGCCTGTCAAAAATAGCCTATCTACCAGTTAGAGGTAAGGTTGCATACTACTAAATCTTCCTAGACTCTGTGTATTAGCAGTACCTTCACTGAATTATTGTTGTTATTGTTATTGTTTATCTCATCCAATTATGACCATGATCATTAATATAAAAAGCATAAAATTTCACTGACTTAAGCATTTAGTGTGAAACTTATTAGCATAGCCTAATATTCAAAACAAAACTTACTATTAATTGATTGGGTATAATAACATTACATACCGATTAAATGATAGTAATAAGCTTCATTAAAAAAACTAAACCCAAAATTAAATAATTGAGATAACTACAATTATTCAATTTAGTTTTTTTCCTCACAAGTTAGCCATACAAATACATAAATAACCTATTTGCTACCTGTATCAATCATTCAAGACAATTATAGATCACTAAACTCATAGATAATAATAGAAAAATTAACACTAAATTAATTTGTCAATTTAATCAATATTAATTACTCATAAAATAAGAGAATAAGAAATAAGAAATAATTAAATTAAAATAAAATTCAAATTTAGGACAAAACTTTACAAAGTTACAAATGGAATTTTTAATTCTTCTTAAATCAGAAAATTCAAAGTTATACTCGTGGCTATCTTTCCCTTACCGTGGCTATCTTTTCCATACTGATATCGTGGCTATCTTTTCCATACTGATAGCCACGTAAGGGAAAAAAGAAAACGGAGACTAATGTGTTATTTAATTTAAACACAATTAACAAATTAGATAGCTATTTGACTGATTCTTCCTTAATACGCCCCAGTAAAATAGAAGTTCCATCAAGAACTGCTGGCTTGGATCAATTATTTTAAAAAGAAAAATTTGAAACAAGTTTTGTTAAAAGATTAACTAACTAATCTTTTAATGAAATATGGGTAAATCTTTTTTTTTTATAGAAACTGATTAAACTGGATGAGATAAGTTGTAACCATATTGTCGTAGTAGATGACAAAAATAGAGATATAAATATGTAACTTAGAAAGTAAAAACGTTAATCATTGTTGTTGGTGTTGTTCCAAAACTTTCATAACATTATTCAACGTCCATCATTTTTATTATACTTTATTACCCAAACGTCCACCATCATTTTTACTGTACTTTATTATCTAAACGTCCATCGTTATTACCCATAATGTTCATAACTTTATGATTATTATTATTATTCCAAAAAAACATTTCTCTGCTCTTTAAGATAAACAACATTCATCTCTCATATATAAAGCAGAGGCATATACGTGACTCCTCTCTCCACACTCACACATCTGTTCTGTTTTTCTTGCCTCTCATATAAGCATCTGCTTTGTTCCATATGACACACATCTATCTGCTACATTCTTCTTCTTCTATTTTGCCTTTTCTTCAGTCACAGAGATAGTTCCTACTCTACCCTTTCAAGTGCACCAAAGTTGGTGGAGCAGGTGTTAACCTGGGGTCGAATCTCATTGTCCTGCTACAATATAGAGGGGGAATTTCTAACATAGGGCAGTGATTTTCACAATGCCTTACATTTCGAATAAGTTGTTCCAAGTTTGATTTGGTGCTATTTCATTATTTTGCTAATAATCTAAGTTGAAAATAGTTGCATTCTTGCTATTATTTGTCAAAAATTGTTGCATTCTTACTGTGCATTTTTATTTCGATATAAGTTAGAATATTATTTTATTCTGGCCTACTGTTTATCTATTTTAATACCAGTCGAAAAAATTTTCTATTCTTAGTGTTGTCTATTTATTTTATTGTAAGCTATCTCTTTTCTGGATTCAGTATGTCATACTTCAACTTGCTAAATAGATAATGCTTCTGGATTCCATTTTACTTATTCATGTATTTCAATATATTGATAGTTATGTTATTCCTTTTCACTTGAAAATATAGTATGAAACATTCCCTTACTGTGTTACTAAGATTGCAAAAGAAAGAGTCATACAGTGGATGAATTCAAATCCAAATGTCATTAGTGGAGAATAAACTATGCCTTAATTATGTTAGTCACACTCCAGTGGATAAAAAAATAAATTAAAGATATCATGTGGTATTATTATGACGGTATGCAGTTTTAATGACTTGAAATAAGAATGACAGATAGAAATAATGAGAAGCTGAAGTCAGAAGTCTGTCGGTAATGGCTGGTTATCCTTGACATTTACAATGTCGTTGCATATAAAATGACAGGAAGAAGAATCTCCCTTTTCTCCTTTTCTCTATAACATCAAATAACAATTATTTTTTGTATTACAAACTACAAAAGGACACGAAAACGATAGTACTAGCACACCTCTTATCGATTATGGAAGCATAATGATTTTAGTAAAAGATCAAGTAGCATCAATAGCAAATACAATTACGATATTTATATTATTGATCTCTTTACCACCTTTCTTTACAATTTGGTCTCTATCTTTGTCTTGATCTACATTTGAATAGTTTACCCAATGGTTTTCTCATCCTTATAAGGTTGATAAGCAAATATGTGTTCTAGGTAGGATTCATTAGTCAGTGAAAGCAAAAAACACTGTCATAGGTAAAGCCGAAGTACAGTTCTTTTAATAAAAGAAATTCTGAAGCCTGCTTTTTATTGATGTATATGTGCTCGATGCACTTTTGTTCATCAAAAAACATAGTGTGAACTCCCTAATGGTGTTGATGCATTTGTGCTTGATATTAATACTAGCACAAATGTAGGATTTCGTGCTCTAATTGCTTTGGTTTTCTCAATCTTTCAAGTTCTCGTTAATGGGTGTGGTTTAATGATTCCCCAACCACTATACTTTCTTTTGCTTATTCTTTGGTGTTAAATGCTTGCTCATCTTCATTGAAAACTACTCTATGCTTTCTTTTATTTTCTTTTGGTCTCTCCGTTAACTCCCACTTCTTCTTCTTCTTCAACAATTTTCACTGCCTGGGTCTTGTCACCATCCCTAGTTGAAGGCTTTACTCAAGTGGGTTTCTCATTAAACGCACGACATAGGAACGTCTGTGGCTGGGAAAAGGTTGCTCTGTTCTAAAGAAAGTCGTTTTGGATAGAAAGTGTTCATTGTTTTATATTTTTTATCATTTACATTGTTTTGTTGTGTCTGTGACAAATGCTTAGGGTATGCTTGTTTAGTGGGTATGAAGAAAAGAGAATGGGTATGGAATAAAAGATTGAGGTTGGTAAGGGACTATGATTATAGAATCATTACTTTGATTACTCATTTTTGGGTAATACCCCATTCCTCTCTTTGTTTGGGTAATACCCCATTCCAAAAATGGCAAGTATGGGGAACCTTTTTTCATTTAGAATTGGCCTTTCTAATAGCATCCTTTTGGTGTTAGATATCTACTAATCATATTTTCTTATGCTACCTGGCAATGGAGATGGAAGGTTGGCACTTTGGTTTTCCTAGGTACTAGGAACTGTGCTCTATGAAGATTGAGTTATAAGAATATGCCAGAACAAAATGGAATAAGAAGCCATTTGGTGTTTATAGATTCATTTATCAGGATCTAAGATCTTATTCTGCACTTGTTACGTTCAATAATTTGAGAGAAGCAAAAGAAAGAGATCGTCAAAAAGTTTCCTTCTCAATTCCTCCGCCGGTGAAATCTAATACGTCGCTAAAGGTATGGCACTTATTTGTTCTTCATATTATGGTGTTTGATGCTTGTATTCTCCTTCGAGTCTGATCACAAGTGTGGTCCGAGTTACACATATCGAGACATGCAGTTCAGGAAGTTTTTTGGATGTTAGAAGTGTCACATGGTCGTCGGCCCAAGTAGGTATGTGTTTACTCTTTTTTACGTTAATTCTACATTGATGTAGGGTAGGACAAGCTACATCTCTTTGACTTTTAAGTAGGAATACATTCATCAAGTACGTTTTTACCTTTCGCTTATTTAATTTCTGTGATGCCTCTACCAGTATAAGACAAGTCTATTAGATTTTTTGTATTACATCAACCTTTTCTTTTATTCTATTTATTTACTTAATTATTTTAAATTTATTTACCTACTTTTTTTAGTGTATCATTTTTAAATATTTACTCTTTTAATCTGCATCATTTTTT
>JAOTAY010000191.1:4941410-4959627 GCA_025629805.1 Erythroxylum baracoense | reverse complement strand
ATATTACCCATAAACTAGCAGTCACAATTAGAGTTAACCTGGCTCTGATACCAATTGAAAGAATAATTGAACGAAACTATTGATTAAAATCATGATTAACCAATACAATTAATCTAACCCTAGAATTTTAACATACTAGGTTCAACAAATACCTGGAAATTGAGGAATAATTAAGTCCATTGTGGTTTTCTGTGTAGCGAAGTGACAAAGACGCAAAGGATTAACTACTGCTATTCCAAACCCTGATTAGAAAAACCCGTATAGTTCTCAATAGAGCGTCTGTATTTAAGGTTGGCTAGCAGTAGGACCTCCTGTGCACTGTAAACCATAGGCCAAGCCTACCCATTATACCAAGCCCATGAACACAGACCCAATGACACGTTAGAATGAATTACCAAGCTCAATTATCTTAACATCTAATTAATCGAAGTTTATTGTTTATTATATTGGTCCACAAAATTAATGATAAAATTCTATCAATTACGTTACACCACACATATTTCAGGATATCATTTTAAATCTCGTAGTTATAGTATATAAGAAAATTGACAATAAAGAGATATGTATTATAAAAGTAAAATTATAAAAAGTTACTGTTAATTTTAAAAAGTAAGAGAGTAAGTTAATAATATATCTAACAAAAGTTTCAACGAAATTTACCTTAAAAAAGAAAGTAAACGAATGTGGTTAAAACTTGGAATTTATCAACCATTGAATAGTTTTTCCCATTTCTGGGCCACCGTTTTAACAGTGGGTCAGTACAGTTCACTCATTCAATCTCAAGTACCTCAGTTGGTGCGGAGGTCTACCACTAGGTACCATGACCTGTAATTAGTCACATTAGGCCCAGTTGAACAGTTTAAGCTTCTCATCCGAAGAGACGGTGTCGTTGACCTCACAAAATTCTCAAACACTAGAGCTTGTAATCCTACGGTTCATATAATTCCCTAGACCTCGTGTCTGGTCCGAACGGTCCAGATTTCTTAACCCGCCACTATCCTATACACTAAGCACCCGATAGGGAAGGGAGGAAAACCTAAGAAACTAGAGCGATCCCTCTCATCGTGTAATTAACTAATAATCGGTCCGGTACGGTTAGGGTTTTGGAGAATCGGGGAAGGATGTGGCACGAAGCTCGGAGATCGGAGAGGAAGGTGCACGACATGATGGACGCCGCACGGAAGAGAGCACAGCGGCGGGCGGTGTACTTGGCGAAACGAAGAGGCGATCCTCAGCAATCTATTCAGGTCATTGGTTCTCGTTCTCGGGTCTATCGCGACGATGGCCTCTATCAAGCCACTCAAGATCAGCAAGGCTTGTATGTGTGATCTTTTGGTCATTGCTATTGTTTTGTTAAATTTTGAGATTGGAGGTTTCTTTTCTTTTGCATCTGTGTGTTTTATTTGGAGTCGAACTAATGGATTAAATGTTGTCTCAGGATACCTTGGAACGGAAAACAGGACGTTTTGATTGACAGATTTGATGGTCGTGCTCTTCTTGATTTTATTCGAGAACCTGGGTCCAGGCATTTTAGGGCCCAAGAGAAATCGGAAGAAGAAGAAGAATTAGAAGAGTTTGTTAATTTTGAGCGTTATCGGGATTTAATTAAGCATCGGCGTAGAGGATGTCGGTACTTTTTTTATTTCATAGAATGTCTTTACTTATCATCTATAACAATTAACAAATAAACTTTGCCACTTTAAAAATTTTGGGGGAAAAATGATTGTGGCTTTCTACTTTGGTTTGGTTACGTTAGAGTTTAGAGATTGATTTGAGGTCACTTCACAAGCCCCTCTTTTATAATTTAACAGTTTCTGATGAAGATGGTTTGCAGCACGTAAATCAGGAGATGGAGGCGAAAACTGTAGCTCCGTTTTTATCTGACAGGTAATCATGATCCCATTTCTCCTTTCCTTCGTCTCAGTCAGTTGATGTTATCGTCCATAGTGAGGTAATGTGTCTTTTTCGCTGCTCTTAGAACTAGAAATTTTGCAATCAGTTCATGCGGCGGCTAATTTTTGCATTCTTCACTTGGTTTTTGGGTCAAGTAAGGGGTTTGCGCCTTCATTTAATAATTTAGCAATTGACCGAGACATGAATTCCAATGATGATTGACATGAAGCTACTCAGAATTAGTTGGCAAGGAAATTCAGGATAAATCTTTCAATCATTTGACTAATTATTATTGTGGTTCTAGTTATTTTCTCTTTCCTATTAGTCCATATCTTAGCATTTCTATTCAATATAGCATAACTTTTAAATGCCTTTACCACGGAATTTTGTGGTTTAACTTTATGAATTAAGGCATAATCTTTGCATACTTTCCAGTATCATTGGTGATGTAAGCATCTGTGGTCTAAGTTTGCCTGTCATGGAGTTGGTCGTTAAAGTAGTTGTAGTTTTGTTATTAGCTCTGATCTTTTGCATCACATGACATAACTAGGTCGTTTCTGTTGGCTATCATTACTGTGTCTGACTTAATTGGAATCTGATATCTTGTCTTTCATGCAAATTCAGTAGTTCTCAGCCAGCACGACCACCTATAAACAAGGGCTCATATTCTCAAGTTGGATTCTCTTATGATGGGGGTACAAACGAGGGATCCCACCTTTCAGATGGCGATGATGATGTGGATGATGATGAGGATGAAGATGAAGATGATGAAGAATTTAACAGTGATGATAGTGATGATGAAACAATGGATGTCATGGCAAAAGAATTTGGAGTTAAGAGGTACGGTTGGCTTGTTTATATGGAGAAAAAGGCAAAAGAGGAAGAGAAAAGACAAAAGGAAGTGATCAAGGGAGATCCTGCAATTGTAAGTTCTCTTAGTTTCTGTTTAGTTTTATGTTTTACTTTTTCTGAATGCAAGGGATATTTAGTTATGGATTCACTTATTTTAGAGAAAGCTCAGTCGCAAAGAAAGGAGAAAAGCTTCTCAAATAGAAAGAGAGAGAGAAAGAGAAGCTGCAAGGATAACAGGAACTAGAGTGCTTCATCGTGATCCGTATCGGTAGAATATACAAGTTTTCTTCTGTTTGTTGTTTTTGTTACAAAGTCAGGATTTATATCCTGTCATGCAGATTATTATAGTCGCTTCCATCTATTGATGCAGGGAACCTAGGGGAAGTCCAACTTATGAAGCTTATTCTCGTTTTAGAAGGTGTGACTGTGCTCCCTTGATTTTTTTTTTTGTTTACTTGAAGAGGTCTAATTTTCACCATTGTTGGATTTATTCTTTCTTTCACAGATCTAGGTCCAGATCTCGATCATATTCACCATCTCGCTCTAGACGTTACGCTCATGCAGGTCATTCTGATGAAGGTCACCGTAGTAAACCAAGGACACCAAAGATAGAATATATCACTGAATTTGGGGGGTCTGGTGACGGAAATGAACCCAAGCTTGAAGGATTTTCACCACCACCATCTCCTCCATCCAATGCTGTTATGTCAAATCGGTCGGAGCACTCGACCTTTAATTCTAGCAAAGATAGATTGCACAGTGTTTTGTCTGCTGCGGCTTACCCATTTTGTTACCTGAAGCAAACTTTGTTGGTTTAGAATAGATCAGATCTAGGGTTATCTGCATAAAAGCCAAGATGGAGGGGGAAGAAGGCTTCCTTTCTGAAGCTCATTTAATCCCGAAATGGACATAATCTGCGTGTTTTCGACTTGTGTAGAACCATCAAAATGCAATATTTAATGCATGTACTTTCCTGCAGGCCATCATCTGGTCACATACTTGAGGCACTGCATGTTGATCCTGCGTCAGGTGTAACACTTGATAAGGAGAAGAGTAGTAAAGTTTTGAAGCCAGCAGGAAGGTCTGTAATCGTGTCTGATGACGTGTAGTTTCACCTCAAGTCACTCGCACACTTAGCTTATATTATTTTTCATGTACTAGAAGGTTTCATAAGACTTTTCTCTTTCATTCTTGTTTTCCCTATTACTGTATTCTTTACGTGTACCTGGTAAAACTTTATCCTGGTTTATTTTTCCTACAGCAGTTCATCAGCATTAGCAAAGTTGACCAAGGGCAGTACATCTGGGGGACCATTGAAGCAGCAACAGGGAGAGAAGAAGGAAACTCCACAGGAGAGGCTGAAAAGAATTATGAGTAAACAGCTGAACAAACAAAGTATAACCTACAATCTTCATCTCCTTTGTCTTATAGTTCATTCCTCTCTTTGTGTCTTTTGTTTATTTAAATGCTTAGGAGGATAAGGATTTATGAAATTATACTTTCTTCTGATGCATTGGATGCAAGGGGGTGAGACCAATTGTCTTTTGTATAGGAAGGGAGTGGGGGATTGTTCATTTTTCATTAAATATGTTTTTGTTCCTTAATGTCACTGTTTTCTCATACAGTTAAAAAGGATACTGCTGCTGAAATGGCAAAGAAACGAGAACAGGAACGCCAGAAGCTTGAGAAACTTGCAGAAACAAGCAGATTAAGTCGACATAGGCGTCGCAGCCGCAGCAGGAGCTACAGTCGTTCTCCTCCCAGGTATCTATGCAATAATAGAGCACTAGTTTCAACTTTGGCTAATTATCTTTGCAATGTTGAGATACTAGTCCTATCTATTGTTTTCAGTTGTGTCTGCAATCTTTCATGTGAAAATACTTGCAGATAAAGAGGTTCTTCCTTTCACTTTAATCTCCAATAATTCTTTAATCTTTAGAGCGTTGGATTCCTAAATATTGCAGATGGTACCGCAGCAGCCGAAGTCCAAGCAGGAGTTCACGAAGATACCATTCTCGTTCTCGATCTCGTTCTTACTCCCCATCTCAGTCCCCCTCCCATTCTCGTTCTCACTCCCGTTCACGTCACTCCCGCTCCCGCTCTCATTCACGTCGATCCCGCTCTCGATCTCACTCATACTCCCGTTCACCAAGGTGAACACAATACCGAATTTTGATGTTCTTTATTTATTCATGTTGTCGTTAAAACTAATCAACAATGTTAGTTTTCAGGGCAAGAAGCAGGTCAAGGTATTGATGGCAGAAGTTTTCCTGGCGGTGGGTTGCTAAACCTACTTGTGGCTTTGTCCTTTCTGAACTGGTCTGGCAGTTTTGCCCTATGGTAACGGTGTGGTATATTGAGAAAGATAATAGATGATAGGCATCGGTGTATTTAAATTTTCTTTGAATGAATCTTTTAATGCTTACCTTTTTTGCAACATTCTAAATGAGATTGCCTATCTCATTTGTTCTCAATTTTCAGATTTCTTGCTCATGTTTCTACTTCGAGAGCTAACATGTTAAATAGCATTATCCAATTAATGTATGACCCACAAATAGCTATGGAACGAGTGGTACGGCTAAAATTGGTTAGCATAGTTCTTGCACAGCCATGAGTGATCACTTTGAGAGATTGTTGGAGCCCGTAATACGAACTCTGATTTGCGTTGCATCAGATGTCTATGTTTGCTACATTATGTTGGTCGCCCCCTTTCTCAGACTGAATTTGTTGACAAGAACAGCTTAGAAAGCTGAATAAATGAAATGGGTCATGATGATAGCCTGTGTAGGGGGAGGGCGGGTATTTGGGGTACAAAACTTTGTCATGCAAATTACAACAGCGCATGCGTTATGCCCACGCTAAGGTTGTTCCATATTTAATTTGACGAGACATCTTCATAAACTTTGAAAGGTAATTGTTTTGCAGATATACTTAGATGATCTTCTATACTGTAGATGTAGAGATTTGTAAGAATTGATAGATAGCAATGGTCTGATGTAGACTGTTTTGCCACGTCAGAGGAAGACGATTTATGGTAAACTTGAACTTATTTGTTTGATTTTAATGAGTTCCTAAACTTAATAATTGAGTTTTGTAAATCTATAAAGTTTTGGCATTTGGTCTAGTAGTACTATAATTGAAATTTCAGCGAGCTTTATATTACAGACCATATCATAATAGTTAGAAAGCACATACCAAGTATTATATTGCTAGGAGACTCTTTCACTTTACTGTCCTCGTCCTTCTGAGCTGTTGGGACTATTTCTTCTTTCTTGTCTTTTCTTTTATGTAGCCTTTTTTTGCCCCTTTAACGGCTCTGTTTCTTACATTAGACTAGGCAATGTTGAAGAAAAAAACTGCTCTTTTAGGTTTGTCAATTTCTTGTTTTTTTTTATTCGTTAGTCCCTTACTATATGTTCTCTTTCTAAATTATTTAAATGATGGCTTTTCTACCAATGATCGTGTTAGCGGATGATCGTGTTAGCGGATATGTTATAACTGCTATCAAATAAAAATGGTCTGTTGAGTATGATGTGTTTTACTACCTAATGAGCACTTGAAATGTTTTGTTAATAGAGTTGCATCATTATTGAAGGGATCAATCGTTGAGTTTAATATTTTATTAACAAGTGATTAGTAGTGAACAAATCTGTATTTTCTTTTTCAATGGATGAATATATATCTTGTATTTTATAATTAAAAAAAAGTATCAGTAAAAGTTAAAATTGATTTCCTTCTCCTTAGGTTGTTTTCAAAATCAACTTGTGGAAAGTAAACTTCACTAATCAAACACATGTTGCTCGATCTGAAGCTGTAACTTTTATTCACTGCATTAATGCTTCCCTCCAAGCTCGAAAAGGCTCCTCCTACGATTGCTCACCAGTTATGTCATACGGTTGAGCTATAAATAACAACGAAGAGTATGATTGACAGTGGACCCTTAGCTCAAATAATTTGTCGAGTTGAACCCTCTTTGAGTTTGTGGTTTCACTCGAAATTGTATGAACATATTTATCAGGCGGGATATGGTTTCGTGAAGTTTAAGACTTTTTAAAAAAAAATGAAAAATAAAGAAATATTTTTCGATGGGAAAACTCTGGACAGGCTTGGATCTGGTATCCTTATGTGCGAACCGATTTTAATCCATTAACCTGGGCCAGTGGACCGAACCGAGCCGGACAATTCAATTCCTTTTGGACAACAGATAAAACGTGTTGTGAACCATTTAAAGCAGTTTGTCTGATCTGTCATGAGGTTGATTACTTTGTCAGAGTCAGAGATGCCCTACTCGGCTCAGGTGTTTGGCTTTTCGTTGTAGGTAGGCTGTCCTCTTGTGCCTGACACTGGCAGTCGGTTTTCTCAAACTTTAAAAGGTGATCTTTTGCAGCAGAGAAGAACTAGTGCTAGCTAAATCAGGTTCAACAACAACTGATGTTAGTGGAAACTTTATGTCAGATTTAAGCGACAACCCAAGTTGCATATAGAAATTAGAAAGTCGTCAACTCCTTTTATCTGTGGACGTGTTTATGTCTCCTCGAATAAGAAAATTAAGTGATACAACCAATTGAACCCACTGCTTTGACAACGACATCAAGCATTTCATCCAAAATGACTCGCAGTTCCAGTATTTAGGAGAATGCGTTAATCTGATAATCCTAAAAAGCAGAAAACAATTAATCAGGAGTTGAACGCCTGATATAAACTAATTCCTTTAACGCACTGTTCTAATAAATTAAATTGGTATAACATCTTTAAGTACAAGAAAAACTATCACAAAAATTGATTCATATTCTGTTGAAGACAAAAGTATCTAGCCAGAAGTATAATCATATCATTAAATTGTCAGATTTTAGTCTCTGCACATCAAATGTTCTTTTACGGAATCCAAAAGACTCGAAATCAAGATGTCTGAGTGCTTATTTGATGCTGATGACTTTTAGCTTCGAGGTGCAAATAAACATTTGATTAAGAATGATGAAGAGTAGCCAAATATTTGTTTCCTTGGGCCTGTCTCCAGTTGCTTTTCAAGGAATCAAGCCTTACAAGATCCAGTGTGTGAAATAGATATTTATAATCTTAGGGATGGATTTGAAAGTTGTGTGGTTCCTGTTGAAAAAGTGAAAAGTGTGCTTTTACTTCGATTGATTGATGGGGAAACCCAACTTGCGTCCTCACAACTTTAAGTTTATTCAAAGTAAGTGGAGAAGCATCCAAGTTGAAGTATTTGTCCATTTATCAACTTCTTTATGGTGAGAGGTTCGTGAAGGACTTTAAATCCTTCTCTTTTGTAGTTCTTGCACTGCAAGGCACCCCTTTCAATTTTTCTTTGTAAAGCAAAGGCCATAAAACAAACTTCTAAACCCTCACTTTATTCTATCCTTATCACACGCACGCTTCTCATTATGCTTAGAAAGCGATGCCTATCGATCTCTATGTCTCTATAGAGCTTTAGCTTCATTTTCACAACTTTAGTTTGCTATACACCCAAAGAGAAAGGAAAAAGAATAATGAAATATGAACATATAGAAATGTGATCTCTACACACGAGGGGACACAAATCTACTTTAGATCTCATGTGGGCAGAGTTAAATTCTGCTTCATGATCATACCATTGAACTAGCATAAACGGGTTCCACTCAGCAAGGTGATCTATTATTAGGGTTTTGATAGCGAACAGTGGAGAGTCCCCATGTCAAGATAAACCTCTCGTATCCATATTTGATTTATCCCCAACCAAAAGCTTTTGTTACATATAATATCTATGTACTTGCATTCAATCATCTAGTGCCCTACTCTCACTACTATTAGGGCTACGATTCTCTCTAGTCTTATAGTACAATAATCTAAACGCTATGCAATTTCTTTTCAAGGTCAAGTCATGCTTGAATTATTCTTGGAAGGATAATTTATTTTAAAATATGTTAGAAGGAATGTTGTTCATATATTTGACAAAGAATTCAAGAGTTATGTAAGAGAAAATAAGTTCTTCCTTGTTTTAACTTAATGTTAAGTATTCAAATTATAGTTGTCAAGATAGAAAATACATACGTCATACTATGCTCTTGTCTTAATTTCTGAATACCAAAGAGAAAAAAAAAAGAATTACCCCATAGAGTATTGAAAACTCTTTAATTATTACATCATAAAGGCCTTTTAATCATCCAAATTAAATTAAATATTTGATTTGGTAACATGACTTCATCGAATGATGAAGGAAATGAATCCCAATTCATCTAACCTATAAATCCCACTTGAACTAGGCTTTACCGACCAATGATTCCTAATAAAGTGTAGTAGCCGAAACCTTTTATTAGTTAAACAAAAACCATATTTATTAAGGGGAATTGGAAGAAGCACATGGGATGGTGTATGTCTCTTGGATTTAACAAAGGCTATTTGATGCATCCCTTTAAGTTGTGATTGTATAAAAACAATAGAAGAAGTAGGTTTGGTCGATCCTTGACCTACGAAAATGATGTTATTCTTAGAGCAACCATTCCAATCTAATTCTTTAATCATCATCATAATTATCTGTTGACAGTTCAAATTAGTTTCCCCTCTCTTTTTTTCTAGTCTACGTTAAAGCCTAGATCCTAACTTAAAATATGATGTCAATTTGGATTCTGCTCTTTCTCTCTTGCGGACGCCGTCATGATGCTAATATTCATTATAGGTTAGAAGTTGAAGAGTGTGCACAATGGTTGTTCCTCTCCTTTTTGTTTTTCAAATGCTCATTATTATACTTATTATTTATTAAATGTACGGTATAAGTAAGTCACATCATAGTATAAATTCATCATATATAATAAATAAATAAAATAAACTTGCCTAAGTTTTTTGGTGGTTAAGTGTTAAATATCCTTGTTGGTATGATTCAAGAACTTATGTTTTAAAACTCCATCTTATCTTCTTTAATTTGAGCAAGAAAAGAAAGGACAGGGGTTGGTTCTAGGTCGTTATTGCGTAACAGGAATGGGGGAGCAAGGTTTGTAATCTTTTCGATGCAAATAAATATTGAGGTCTAGACCCAGTAAACCTAAAGCATCGTTAGATACTAGAAGGGACAAATATATGCATGTTCCCCTACACATAGAGGTCTACACGGTACAAAAGAGAAAAAAAGAGGCCATGTATGGCTAAAATATGCATACTTTACAGACCAAATATTAGTTTCTTTACACTAGAATGCTACATTCTTGTCTCTTAGATTTTCGTGCATATAGGAATGCGTTATTATCTTCTGGTTCCTGATTAACTGCCCATATCCCGTAGCGTATTCTTTTACTTTGGCAGATATTAATTGAGAATAGCTTTGGGTGCCAGAACTTCGTTTGATAACTTGTAAGGGTGCTTCAACTACGTATCTTTAAAGAGAATGGTTATGTCGATACCAGATGTGACTTCCGCTAACACCATAGTACCCCAATGTACAGGAAATCTTAGTGTCACTGTCTGCTCTTTGTTTACTCGATCAACTGGTGATAATGTTGCCTCTTAATTAATGCTAAGTTACTATAAATCTACAACGTGTAGTCTCAGTCACTATTAGACAGTCACGGAACTCCTGTCATCTCTTTTTCATTTATCATCGTCCATTTCTTGCGAGTGTGGCTTTCCTGCTTCACCAGTTCAATTAATATGGAAAATCTACAAGTCGTTAGACATATCGACAAGGTGTTCCAATGATAACCTACACGTCAGTCATCAGCATTTATTACCAAATTATGATTGTTTATGATCTATCTTATCACTAATCGACAATAATTGAGGATTGACGAAGACAAATTAAGCAAACAAATGTCATTTCTATGTCTACCCGTATCATTTCGTAGGTCCATTAGCCGCCCCCGCCTTGCCCACTGATTCTTAGGACCCGACAACAGCTTCTTCCGTTAAACATACATACCATATTAAGTTTTTACTGTGTAACCTGTATATAATAATTTTAAAATTTGGATACTGTTGAGAGAACTAACTTCACCTGTGACCTGTCCAACCAATGTTGAGGCATACTTTTGATAATTGTTGCAAGGGTTTAGTACAAGTTGGGGCGAGAGAACCCCTCCCAAGCCTACAAGTCTATCCAACACTTGCAGTCTGCGATGTGAGTCCTGACTTGTTGGTCCCATTAAGAAATTTCCACATATTTCTTAAGCTACCATCCTTGTCATATTGAGAGAGTTCCTGCTACTTAATCTTCTGTACATGGCCCCATTCACACCTCAAAAGTCCAACAAGGTAGACTTTTGTGAGGGAGGCATGAGCACTGTACAAGTTACTTCCAAACTAAGGTGTAAGCAAGTGGTCATTTGCTTGGTGAGGTTTTGGCAATGTTTACCCTACAAATGATGTTACCATAACAAAGATGAGTAGAAAAGGAGTGCATCATGAAAACCCTGGTTATCCTAGCACTTGTAATCATACTTTAGAACTATGAACTCAAGTTTTGAAGGTCAAAGTATTTGATAATTTATATTAATATGATGCTGATAATTACCAAAAAAGTAAGTTTTATCAATTTTAGTAAAGATTGTTAATCTTTTTTAATGAGAATTATGTATTTGTAAAATCAATATATAAAAATGTTAAAAGACGAATGACAATCTTTATTCTTAATTTCAATATATCATCAAATAAATAAATCACAATCCATGAGATACCTTTGAGTCTTTGACTAATTCCATCCCACCGGCCAAATTATAACGATCATAAGGCAGGATTTTTCTCATATATTTATTCCTCTTGATCAAAGAACGAAAACCGAGGCCAACCTCACATGTGAGTCCCTTTTCTTTGAATAGAGTCCTAAAGTCCAAGTCAATGAAATCCAAACAACTAAAACCTATTAAGCCGACAGTCTCAAGAAATGTAAGAAATTCTCCAACCAGGAATTATAAATTGATTTGAGCAATCATCTGAGAGATTTGACGGTTAAAATCCAGTTAGATGTTCAATTATAATAAGCAATAAGTTAAATACTGTCAGAAAGTCACTGTAAGATTCTTCTTCTTAATCTTAATGGTGTGAATTTGTTTGTTAACTTAATAGGTTAAACCATATTTAATTGAAGAGATTGATGTGATTGTCAAATGACATCCCTCCGTCTCCATCGACCAAATCATGCATGTGTTAGATACAAATAACCAGACTAAGATGTGATTAATCATTAACTTAGTCAATTGAATTTACTATATCAAACGGCTGTTATTTCTTATTTGTTCTTCACCAAAAAAATGAGGACCGAGAATTGCCAGCAAGTGAACAACTTCTGTAATCCAGCTAGCTGCCGGCGGTGGCCGGTCTATGCCATAACTCGCACGAAATGATCGCAGCCACAACCCTATTTGATCCCCTAATCAAGTAAATTACTAATTTAACATATAATTGGCATTAATTAATTATCTGTCGTTTTCGTATCTATCTGGAATTGACTAAATACAGTTTTGTGCATGTACAATATAATATGCAATAGGTTATGACCCTAAAGACAGAAAAAGAAAAAAAGACTATGCATTTTATTGTTCTTTCTAAACTCGTATATATTGTGTAAGAGGTAAGGCTTTCAGAGCTGCATGAGATATCGTTCATTCCGAGAAACTTCGGATTTAAGTCTCTTCACTGGTACTTTTCTTAACAATTTTATTTTTAAGAAAAGTATTTTTAGAAAAGAATATTCATTTCTTGAAGTTGAAGAAGTAAACTAGCGGCTTCATCCAATTATATCCTTAATTGGCCAAAACGAGCTTTGAAAATAAAAGGAAGTGAATACCCATTGAATTCAAATTACTTTCTGTTGAATAAAATATAATATTTCATGTGACTTTAACGAGGTATCAATAACAATAATAATAATAATAATAATAATAATTTAGTAAAAATTTTGTTAATATGCTGAATTTAAAAAAGTTTAGTAATATACAGCTTTACTTTTAATTAATAGAGAGACTGTTTTTAAATGACCCACATAATGTCACGTTTAAATGAAATGTCACATTGAAAGCAGAATTTGATTATTTTTATACACCTTGATTAGTGTATATTTCTAAATTGGTAGGAGAGATTCAAGCAAGTGCTAGGGTTTTGAAAATCTTATTATAATAAAATGTCTTTACACATTATAATTTAACTTTAATTTGTGTTTTAATTTTGGTAAACATATGTCGATAGCTACAAATACATTGGTTTAAACTTTGGAATGAACAAAAATGGCGAACAGGAGATATTATCCGAGTCGTTTCTTCTTTATCTATTTCCGGAAGTAAAAGGGTGGCGGCTTCATTACATGATTGGTTCAAAAGTTGGTTGGTACTTGGTCCAAGGACTAGACGTCCACAAAATGCCACACCTAACACTATTTAATTTTGGGCTATATCATTGTACTATAACCCAATGAAGTAAAAAAAGGATAGGCTGGTCTTACTGTTTTTTTGGCAGAACTGGAGGGTAGATTTATGAGAAGGGCTGATTTAATTGGGCATTGGATACCTTGGAGGTGATGCCATGTGAAAGTCTCTGCGACACCATTTCTAAAAGTTATTGTAACATCTTACGTTCCTTCAACCTTGTTTAACAAATGTGTTTCGTCTTCTAACGGCATTAATTTGAAAGGGTTGTCTATTTTTGCTCCATCTTATCGAATTCCATTCACTTTCAAGTTAGACTCAAGCTCGGACAGCTCGTGATTTGTTAAATTTATAGAGGAAAAGGAAAGTTTCCCGATTGAACATGGCATTACTTGCTTAATGTCTTGTGACAGTCCTTTGTTTACAATGTTGATGTTAGGGATAATAAATAAGGACCTTCCTTTATTCTTATATTATGTTGATTAAATTTGAGACTCTTCATGGCATGTCCTTGTCTTTTCACGGGGTCATAAAGATAAATATAGTTGAAGTTAGCCTAAGTTCTCGTGAAAAGAAATAACAAGTTCTCCTAACTTAGCTAGGAAATGGAGCACAACAATATAAAGAGAATACGCATAGTATTAATTAGTATTTGATGGGAAGAAGAATAAATGCTTTCCATCTTCACAAGTGGAGAGAAAGAAGATAGTACTCAACCAGATACTGGTTGTGCTGCGATGTGTTGGAGTTATGGCAAATGATTAGCTTTACCCCAAAACTGCTCCATGTTTTAACAAATGAAACGAGAGTGATTCAACGTTAGCATACAACAAGGCGTCATTATTATTATGGGCTTAGCTTTATCTCTGCTGTCCACAATTCCTATAATTTCTTATGCCCCACACTTTCTCAGTAGAGTAATCAAAAAGCTAAAACAGTCAAAAATTGAAGAAGAAGAAGAAGAAGAAGAAGAAGAAGAGCTCCATTCCAATTAATTTAACGACAATATCTTGTTGGAATTGGTATGAGATTGAACCGCCCTTTCCAATCAGGAATGTTGATTTACTCTTAAAAGGATTGGGAGCAATAATTATCACACACTTGTTAGGAACCATTTATTATCGGATTCCACATTAATTTTGACTAGACCAAGGAATATCTTCAAACATCTAGGCAATTTCAATGATTTTATAATTACCTTTACCAATTTCACCACACTCTCCAATTGCTAAATTACCGTTTATAAAGTTAACTAACTGTTTTCAAGACTCAAGACTGAAGAGCCGTTGTCCCTGTCAGCTTCCGGAAATAACCCTACACTCCCTTACAATAACCCACCACGATTACCGTTAATTAGATGGACTTTGGAGGGTCAATCAAGGCAATTCAAACAAAAGCCAAAGTCGAACCAAGTGGACTCCACTCCTCCACTCCTATAAATATCCCACTTTTCTTGCAAACACAGAAAAAAGTAGTCCGCTCTCTGTGTTCCCTCGCTTTTCTCCGTCTCCACTTAACATACCATACCCTTCTCTTCCGTTTTACTCCAATAATCACACTCTCTGATCTTTACAACACTTTGGTTTCGCAATGGTCGACGTTGACCGGAGGATGACCGGTCTCAACCCGGCTCATATAGCCGGCCTCCGCCGCCTCTCCGCCAGAGCCGCCGCCCCATCAGCCACCTCCACACTCCCTGTCCGCAACGGGCTGCTCTCCTTCTCTTCCCTCGCCGATAAAGTGATAACCCATTTACGTAGCTCGGGCATCCAAGTACAAGAGGGTCTATCGGACGCGGAGTTTGCCCGAGCCGAGGCCGAGTTCGGCTTCGCTTTCCCTCCTGATCTCAGGGCCGTGCTCTCCGCCGGTTTACCCGTCGGCGCAGGCTTCCCAGACTGGCGCTCTGGTGGCGCTAGACTCCATCTCCGAGCTTCGCTTGATCTTCCAATCGCAGCTATCTCATTCCAAATCGCGCGTAACACGTTTTGGTCCAAGTCTTGGGGTCTAAGACCGTCTGATCCAGAAAAAGCGTTACGTGTGGCGAGAAATGCGTTGAAGAGAGCTCCATTGTTGATTCCTATCTTCAACCATTGTTACATTCCTTGTCAACCTTCTTTAGCGGGAAACCCTATCTTTTTCGTGGACGAGAATCGGATCTTCTGCTGCGGCTTGGATCTGTCCGACTTTTTTGACCGAGAATCTCTCTTTCGGAGCTCTGAGTTCGATCTCCCATCTCTCCAGAAGCAACGATCCGTGAGCGAGAAGTTCGCTGGTTCATCTTCGAATTTTTCGCGGCGGAGCTTGGATACGGGTATGGTAACCGGAGCGAGAACGCCACGATGGGTGGAATTCTGGAGCGATGCGGCAGTAGACCGGCGGAGGAGGAACTCGGCGGCGTCTTCGTCATCGGGGTCATCGTCGCCGGAGCGATTCATCGACATGCCGCCTAGATCGGAGGTGCCTAAATGGGTGGAGGAGTATATAGGGCAAATCGGGTCGGTTTTGAGAGAAGGCGGGTGGGGTGAATCAGATATATCTGAGATGGTTGAGGTTTCGGCTTCGGGTTTTTTTGAAGGAGAGATGGTGTTGTTGGATCACCAAGCGGCCTTAGATGCTTTGCTGTTGAAAGCGGATCGGTTCTCGGACATTCTCCGGAAATCGGGGTGGAGCTCCGAGGAGGTGTCGGATGCATTAGGATTCGATTTTCGACCGGAAAAGGAAAGGAAAGCGGTAAAGAAACTGTCGCCAGAGCTGGTGGAGAGAATAGGGAGACTGGCGGAATCGGTTTCCCGGTCATAAAGTTGGAAATTCTTTCCTGTGTTTTACGTTTGTTTTTCTTAAGATCTTTTTGGAAAGTGTCTGGCCTCGGGTTACAGGAAGAGAAATGAAAGTACATGTTACAAAATATTTGGGAAAAACCAAAAAAAAAACAAAAAGGAAATTTCGATAAGTAAAACAGATTGAGATTAGCTTTTTCTTGGTAATGTTCTTTGTTTTGTTTTTATTTATTTGCAATTACATTAACAATTGTTGTTCATTTTAATTAATCAGAAAGGTTAAATATTTCTGAATTTTAATTAAAAAACGTATTTGCTGCGGTGGTGGATGCCATTTGTGATAATCCAGCCATGAAGCAGCTTTCGAAATTCAGTGCACGTGTGCAGTCTTTTTGAACAAAGAGAGACGTTTTAGGGTCCCACGGTGCAATGGAAGCAGCCCAGTGTCCGATGCTGCGCGGTGCGGGACAACCACATTAGTTTCTCAATAAGCGAAGCGTCGTTTCGTTCCTTAATATTTTTTTAACCTTTCCTTCTCTCAGCGCCCTTTTCACCAGGTGGGATCAGTTTGTTAACAAAGCAAAGGAATGGAAAGGCCAAAGTTCTTGTGACTACGATGAGAGTACTTAAACGCCATTGGCAAGTGAAAGCAAGCTTTGATCCTTTTGAGACGTGGATAGATAGATAGATAGAGAGAGAGAGAGATGGGTGTTTTCTTTCTTCTTTGTATTGAAGTTTGGGATTAAAGCTGTTGAGTTTCCAGAGGAAAACCTGACACAGCGAAACTCCTTACCCGTCTAGCTTTTAAGGGACAAACAACGAGGCGTATTTGGTTTTGTGTGCTTGGGTGTGCCTGTGTTGTGTCTTGTTCTGTTCTGTGTTTTCAAATTCTTATGTTTGTAGACGGAAACTTTGACACTGACACACAAATAAGTGTTTTGAGATATGAAAACTTGCTAATTGTTACCTAGTTTCTGCTCAGTTGGTGGGCAATTATGGAATCTCATGACTGAATAGTAATTGGATCGATGGTTCTGTCCCTGTCGTATGCTTGGAAATCATCAGGGGAGGGGTAGGTCCACGTGGAGGAGCGGGATCGTCAGGGTACTGTTAGTCATGAAAATTTGAACTTAAACTAATCTCTATCAAGACTTTATTCACTGAATTCGCTGTTTCATTTGGTTTTTGCCTAGGTTCAAATTTCTTCAATGGATTTGGACTTTCTGGGGTAGCATCAAGTTCTGTCCAACTGCTGCTTAAATCACCCCTAAAATTCGTGAGAAGTTCTTAAAGCATTTCTGTTTTCCAGTTCTTAAATGAGCTGTGCCATTTCAGGCATTTGAACATCCAGCATCCAAGAGCTATTCTAATTCGAACTCCAACTCCCAGGTTTCATTTCACTCATGACTCCAATTCCTTTACAAATCAGAGCCCAGACACTGCTTGTTTGGTTAGGACTTGCTTCTTGGAATACTCGAGCATAATTGCTCAACTATAAACAAAAATCTCATCCAACCTTTGTCCTTATCGCCAATTCCCCATTTGGTAATAAGAAGTGATGGGAATAATTAGCACACCACCAAAATAGAGATGGGGTATGATTTTCTTTTCTTTTTTATTCAAAGAGGTACGATAGAAATGTTGGTAAAGACAATGCAAGGGATGTTTTATCATCACCGCGGGTCTCTACGAATAATATAGCATCCAGCAAATTAATAGGAGATGGACTCCTTCAGATAGAGCAAGCATACCAATAAAAGAAATTGAGATAAAAGGGACACACAAGATTTAATGTAAAAATCCTTAACGAATGTGAGGGAAAACTACGGGCAAGAATAAAAAACTTTCCACTATAAAAAACAAATATTACAAAAGAAAGACATACCATAAATTATACACACAGTTTGGGATTGAGATTTTGAGATGTGTAAAACCTTCAACATATGCGTCCTTACATAGCCTTAATGGAGGCTTTTATATTCTCTCTTTACCATTATGGGATTTAAGCCAACAATCTCCCAGTTGGAGATTTGATTGAGAATCAATCAATCTCCATATCGTTATTTTTATCTTGTGATTTCTTTGTTGTCTATACCTCTGCCAAGCTATACAAGGATCTACACCATATGAATTTATCAGTGTTGATTGGCTTTGTTAGTACATCTGTTAGGTTTTCTTTTGTGTGATTTTTTTGCGTGTCCATAATTCCATCTTCCACCACTTCAAGAACAAAATGATATTGAACTCCTATATGTTTAGTTCTGAAATGAAAAACTGGATTCTTCGCAATATGCAAGGCACTCGGACTATCACAATACAAAAGGATTTTCTCCTGTCGGTGTCGAAGTTCCT
>JAOTAY010000191.1:4921908-4941310 GCA_025629805.1 Erythroxylum baracoense | reverse complement strand
ATTGTTTATCAAAGGAGTTTTGGTATGTAGGGAATTGAATGTTGGTTCGGGTCCTTTGGAATTTGTGTTAGAAATGTATATGAACAGATGAATGGAAAACAGAGAATAGGATAAAATGTGATCTGAAAGTTTAAGGAATAAACTGGAGTGATATAGGCAGAATTAGGCTAAATGTCTTCATAAAAGTTGTAGATTATTCCTTTAGCTTTCTAATGGTATAAAGATTGAAATTTTTGGACTTCAGACGCAAGAGTTATGGCCTTTATAAGATAGTAGTATTGCTGTACAATTTGTTGACTGAAATGGTAATCTTTACTTAAATGATTAAACTGTATCGATACAGGCTAAATTAGACAAAACTGTCTTCATGAAAGTTGTAGATCGTTTTCTTAGATTTTCAACGATATAAAGTTTGAAATTTTTGAATTTCTGGATTGAAAGTTATGTTATTTAGAAATGAGGATGTATAACTAAGAAATCGCGATCGTTACATAGTACGATTGCGACAGTCCCAGAATTTCATAAAGTCACGATCGCTACCGTCCCGAAATTTTTCAGAAAATCGTCGCGATCGCGACAGTGCCAGAAATTTGCAAAGTCGTGATCGTGACACAGTACGATCGCGACAGTCCCTAAATTACATAAAGTCGCGATCGCGACCGTCTCGCACAATTTTTCAGCAAATCGCGGTCGCAACAGTCCCAGAAATTTGCTAAGTCGCGATCGTGACACAGTACGATCGCGACTATCCTATAAATTTTATTTATTTAATATAATTATTATTTATTTCTTTTATTTTAATATTAGCTATTAAGTGTTTTTTTTATGATTAAATTTTATGTCTATAATTGTTCTATGACATTTTAATTACTATTTGCTTATATTACAAAAGTCCCACCACAAATAGATTTATTATTATATCAAATAAATTCCAATGGTGACACGTAGTCGCCATAAAATCTATATGGGGACCCGGGGTCAACATAATTAATTAATTACTTACAATATTTAAATTAATGAATAATAATATTTTAGTCAAATATAATGTAATGTAATTAAGTAATAATAATTTAATTAATTATATTGTAATTAATTAATTCATTACAATATTTTAATTAATTAAGTGATAATAATAAATTAATTAGTTAATTATAATATTTTAATTAATGAATAGTCATATTTTAATTAGTTATATTTTGATTATTAATAATATTTTACTTAAATATTATTAACTATATAAGTAATAATAATACTTTAATTAATTATATTGTAATTAACTAATTAATTACAATATTTTAATTTGTTAATTAATTATCTTTTAATTAATTAATTAATTAAAAGATTTTAATTAATGGCTAATAATATTTTAATTAATGAATATTTATATTTTAATTAGTTATATTTTAATTAATAATAATATTTTAATTAAATATAATGAATTTAATTAAGTAATAATAATAATAATTTAATTAACTATATTGTAATTAATTAATTACTTAAAATATTTTAATTAATTAATAATTATATTTTATTTAATTAAGTAATTACAATATTTTAATTTATGCATAATAATATTTTAATTAATGATTTGTTATATTTTAATTAGTTATATTTTAATTACTAATAATATTTAAATTAATTGTAATATCATTAATTAAGTAATAATAATAAATTAATTAATTATATTGTAATTATTTCATCATAATTAAAAAATTACAAATACACTTCAAATAAATATTGATACAATTATAAAATAATCAATGAATTACATCTTTCCGATCATATTATACTACAGGGGCATTTCGTCATTGACACTGTTTTTTTGTTCTGTCCATTGCAACCAAACACATTTCTGTCCTCCAGACGAAGACAATTTTTCTGTTCTGTCCATCACAACCAAACAGCTTACTGTCTTCAATTTTTGTTCTGTTCGGTCTCTAAATTTCTGTTCCGTTCCGTCTCTGCATATTGAAGACAGCAACCAAACACAGCTAAATATAGACGCATGTTCAATAAAATTCTGCATATCTCATACTCTAGCTCACTTCAAACTTTCACCTAGTTATACACATCTACGAATCTACTTCTTCCTTCAACGCCCACACTTGCATGAACACCATTCATGCATGCAACAATCCACAAGCATGAAAATGTATACCAATTACGCATGCATCCAGTTACAAACACTAAAACCTGAATAAACTTACTTGACTAAGCTTCTTTCTCTCTCTTCTCTCTTCAGCAAAATTTACAGAACTTAGGAGAGCTACCAATGTTTTCGGTGATAGATGAAGCTAGGTAAGAAGAGTGAAATAAGTAAAATCTCACGTGGCTGAAGGCTTGGAAGTGTTTTCGATGATGGATGAGCCAATAGATAAAAATATGGATAGATGGTGTTTTCGGTGTTTATAAAGGAAAAAGGGAGTTTTGTTTTGGTGGTGTATGAGTTTCGAAGAAGAATAGTAAGGAGCTGCAGAAACCTTCTTTGTCTAACAAAAAATGTGACTTAGGTATCTCCCTTAAGGCTTGACACATATCACTCTTACATTCATCCATTTGTCATATTAATTGGTCTCTTATTTTCTTTATTTTTCTTAATCTAAAATACCTCAATTTTCAATAACTTTCCTAAAATTCACTAAATATCTCCAAAAATGCAGAATTTATTAATAATACACACCAATTTAATTATCTAAGACAATTAATCCTTAATTCACCAAAATTTCAAAATAACAACTATTATCACCAAATAAAATTTTGTAACACAATTTAATCCAAAAATTCACACTTTAATCACATTAAAAATTCACTTATACTCGAAAAAACCGAAGGACCCTATATCCCTCATATAAATTTCAGAATCAGCCTTCAGTACCGAAATCCACTTGGAATTAGAAAGGGTCAAGGACAAACATAAAGACGTAGTGAAGGAAAAACAAAAAAGTGTTCAAATTCACAGTTAGTTACTGCTTTTGAAGAAACTGTTCAGACTGAGGATAAGTCTGTTACTTCAGATGAAGAAATCAATACGACAGTTGATAACCGAGATAATGTGACGAGAAATAAACCCAAGTTTGAATTTCTTCGAGGGGCACAAGGACTGTGTGCTTTACATTTTTGAATTATGGTTTGATGTTATTTATTAAAAAACAAAACAAGGAAAAGAAAAGTTTAAAAAAAGGTTTTGTCTTCTTTAATTTTTCTTTAATTTTTATGTTGCCATTGTCGTCCCATCTTTTTAGTAGTTTACATTGTGACTTTTATTTGACTCCATCGAAGACTTTTTAACTCTCTCATTAGTATGGGTCTCTCGCTCAGATATCTCTCTCTCTTTCGGGCATATCTCTTGGTGTTTTGAACGGTGGTAAATTGTCATCTTGGCGTGCTTGTGATTCTTCCACTGCATCTATTGTTGATTCTTATGATTCTGTGTTTTGACACTGATTTGTCCCAAGGGGACACATCAAATTGTTTTTAGTGACTATTCCATTCAGGGGGTGATTTAAAGGTATACGCATGACTATTCGTTTTATTTTTTGGCATCTTTTGTCCCAAGGGGGAGAAATTTGGATGATTGGATTATTGTTTCTATGGATGTTCTTTGGAACTTGATGTTGGATTGAGGGGGAGTTCTTGAATTGAATTCAATTTCTATATGCCTTATTATGTGACTTAGGTGGAGCTTCAGATTTATGACAAATATGCCAAAAAGGAGGAGATTGTTAGATATATGTTAAATGTATCTATTTTATTTTATTTTGACATATTTCTTTAAATTGGCATATTCTTCATTATCTTGGATTTAAAAATCTAGTTGGATAATATTTTAGATAGAATAGAATCCTATCTTGAATAGATGAGTATTTGATATTGGTTATTGAAGAGAATTCTATTTTGAATAAAATGAATTACGTGTATGATGAAGATAGAGGGGCATGGTTGCAAGTATTGGTATGAGTTCTACGTAAAATTGTGCTGAAAAACTAAGGGCATTATGGTAAAGTTCTGGATGAATTAAAGGGTTTCTGGAAAAGATACAAAGGCTGTGGTTTTTAAAACAAAAGAGGTGGCATATAAGTGATTTACAGTTTTTTTAATTTGTGTTTGCGCAGTGTGTGTGAATTGAGCCGTGGGGTAAATAAAAGTTGAGCAGCAGATTTTATCTTATAAGGGGGTATAGGTGTAAGATGTTGGTGATTTGATTTATGGGTTGTGATTGGAGTTGTAGTGTGAAAGATAAACCTGCGGCTGATTTGTGAGGGGGCCGTACATGAGTGCTGAAGTGCAGTGCCTATTCTGTTGTTGGTTTTTATTTTGATATTGGATGTTGGAATAGCACACCATTGGAGGGTTTATTGTTCATGCGTGTACGTATGCGTGTTCTTAGTTTTGGAAGAGTCATGTTTCTGCAATAAATATCTTGGAGATCAATTGCGCTGAATCTTTATGTACTGGAGCTGGTGCAAATTGTTCAGATATATTTCAGGAAGCTGATAATAGGGAAGACTCTTTTATCTCAAGCGTATTGTTGTTCTTTTCTTAGTTGATTGATCACTTGAGTTATTTTTTATTAATTGTCATTCATTAAAGTTGTTTTAAAAAAATTCTCTGTCGAGGTTAACACGATTCGATTGTGTTATTGGGAGTGAAAATCTTTCATGAGAAGTGAGATTGAGAGAAACTATCAAGGGGTGAGTAGTGTCAGCTCAGTAAAGTCTTGAGCAAACCTATTGTATTTCAGTAAAAGGATTAAGCTGGGTGAGGGCCCCGCAGACGTGGACAAGGAGTGCCGAATTGCGTTACCAAATTTTTAGTGTCATTTATTATTTCGTTTTTTATTTGTTTTGTTTTGTTTGTGCTAGAGACGACCACGATAAAATCGGAAAGCTTACGAAACTATTATCACCTATACAGTTTTTCAAGATGTGTAAAACCTTAAACATATATGTCCTTATATAAGCTTAACGGAGACTTCTATGTTCATTCAAATCATACCTACACACGAGCATATTTTAGTTTTATATGTTTCATCATCATTTTCACTTGTTCAATGAATTTCAATTTTAAATTCTTTATATATATTATATGAAAAAATTCGTAATTACTATTTTTTAAATATTCACTAGTTAATTCTTGCACACTAGTGTTATATTATATTAAAGTACACAATTAACAATGCCAATTATAATATGTACATATTTTTGGGACGGCGAATCACAGAAGCCCTGCTGCTGCTATCCTCTTCCCACGGGAAAAAGGGGATTGGGGTCGTCAGGATGCTTCTCCGCGGAGAAAAATCTCGGCCGAGGGCGAGTGGATATTGGATTGGATCATTGGATGTCACTTGAAAAATGGCCTGAATTTGACTTAAACAGTTATTTAGAACGCAAGTTGTAACAGCTACGTACAGGACCCGTTAGGAAAAACAAAAAAAAAGAAGCATGCAGTGGCTGTCTCCTGCAGACGCATTTAATGCAGCAACGGTCACTGCCACCGGCCATGGCCAACTACCACCTGGTAACTTGCTGTTCAGCTTCGTCAGACACGTGCCTATGCTGTACATCTTCATCACGTGCTTGTACAGAGCTTGAAAAGGCTATACGGTGACTCGGTTCGGTTGTGTATGGACCCTCCTTTCGATTTAGAAAGATTACGGGCTTAGCTATTGACTAGTACTAGTTGTGTCTGCAGATCCAAAGACAGGAACTTGGGACCACATTGTTTTATGTACACACACTGAAGGAATTCGTAGTCTTAAATCAAGTATGAAATGACTGCCCATATAAAACATTTCTGTTTCTAATCAACCATACTTTGCAGATATTTTATATATGTGACTGGAACCACCCTCCTAGAGGGCAAAGCTTAGATGGCAAAAGATGATATGTAACACCAAGCTAATCAGGTGGTTCTGAATAGTACATTGATAACGTAGGGGCGGTAGAGATTTTAATAAAAGGTTGGCTTTTGTCAGGGGAGAAGGGGGAGCTGGTGGCCTATATTGTCGATAGAAAGGTCACTAGAGTTGGCGTCCTAGTGTGATGCAGAGCGAGACAATTGCACTTGGTTTGGGCTAGATGGTGCGATTGCGGTATCCGAAGCTGAAGATTTGTCAAAAATAACTTTATCGGATGGCGACCACTCGTTGACATGAAGAAGAAGAGGACGGTGACTTATTGATTTGTCCTCTTGTGTCACTAGAGCTGGTACATAGTCTACTCATCTGGACATTATGGCAAATTAGCAAGGCAGGTGTTTCTTTGTGGAATACTTACGTACGTGTCCTGAAATTTTTGTCCTTCCTCTATCTGCAACGTCCGACAGAGCTCGAGGTTTTGGGCCGTTTGAAGATCATGTGTAAATGGGCTAGGCTTAACGTTAATAACATATATAGGTTCTTTAACCTAAGTACCCCCGGCTTTGCTTGCTTCTGTCACCAAATCAATAGATGGGAACGCGTAATCTAGTAATTGAACAGTTTTACTTGATCCAGTGTTTTTCTGTTATATATATATATATATATAATTAATCAACCAACCAGAATAAAGCAAGAAAAAGAAGTATTATAATCTCATACAGTCGTCACTTAATTTTTAGATTATTAACATATTAAAATAATTTATTTAAATAATACTAAAAATAAATCCAACTTTATTTGTTATAATTAAAAACTCATATTACCGATTATTTGGTTCAAATTTAAAAATAAAAGTATAGAATAAAATGAGTGAGAATTTCATTTCTTTTCCTTTATTTATAGTTAGTCTTGTATGAGATTACTAATTTCTAAGAATTGAATTTTAAAAATGTTACAATTAAATTAAGTTTAAACTCGATTAAATTTGAATATCCAATTTCATTTAAGTTTAAATATTCAATTTCATTTAAATTCAATTTAACTTATTACTGTGATTTCTTGGTTTAAGTTGGAAAGTGTAGGTTCTAAATATTTGTTTTTCTTGGCTTTGTCTAAAATGTTGGTCAAATTGTAGGTGTTGAAGGATGTGGAAGGTAGGCTTTGAATAGGGATTTCAAAAGTTTGTTGAAATTTTTACAAATATTATTTTTGTAATTGGGCTTCTGAATGTGGTTTATAATTTTTTAAAGGAATTTTCAGTTTTTAACTGCATCAAGCAAGGAATAATCCTGACTCAGGTGTTGCAAAAAACATCAAGAAAGACTTAAAAATGCCAACAACTTAAAGCTTAGGATAAACCATAAAACCGATGCCTGTATTTGTTAAGGATAATTCTCCATAAACATATCTCAACAAAAATCAACCACAAAAATTTGTGCCTTCCTTTCATGGAAAAATAAAAAAACTAGAAACGTAACTTAATCAAAGTTCGTTCCATTTACGGAAACCAATTGAACAACATCATTGATGCAAAATTAAAAACAATTGACATATTTTAAGAATGATGCTGCCATAGAGAGAATAGAAAACTAATTACAATATGAAAAAAAAACAAAAATTAGAAATTTATAAAAAATCATCAAAAGTGAAATTTGCTCTTATTTGCCAAGCACTTTTTGGAATAGAAAGCAACACATTGTAAATTTCCCTTATGAAAAAGATTTTGATGAAAAACAAATCCCAACAAAAGCTAGGCCTACCCAGATGAACAAAGAATTCGAACAATTTTTTAGGAAAGAGGTCAATGACTTCTTTTCGTCTAGATTTTCATAGAGTTATGTAACTTTTTATGTTTTGAGAAAGAGAGGAGATTACTGACTTTAAAAGCTTTAGGCACTAGGACAAGAGGAAGAAGGGACATCAAGCACTAAGAAGAGTAATAACTAAGGAGAACTTGGAGAAAAAAAGAGGAAAAAGAAGCTCTTCTTCCTTGTTTTGAAATTCCTCCTTATTAGGGATGGCAATCTAGGCCTTGCCTGCCCGGTCCGATTTTGGCCCAAGTTGGTCGGGTTACGGGCGGATCACGGGCTGATCATAGTCTGCGTGGGCGGGTCACGAGCCGACCATGGTCGACCAACGATGCCGTTTTACATATTTTTTATTTAAAAAATATATATAGACCGGGCCGGGCCAGGCTGTCAGTGGCCCAGCAGGCCAACCACAGGCCGGTCCGCCCGTCGGTGGGCTGAGCTACAAGCCGACCAATCCCAGCCTGCGGCCCGCCATGACAGTGGCCATGTTGGGCCCTGTTGAGGGCGACCCGGGCCCAACCTGATCCATTGTCATTCCTACTCCTTGTATAGAGTCCTTTGGTGTCCTTTCTTGTCATTTTACTTCTTCAAATTGGTCTCCTTTGCAAAAATCACCTATGGTTGTCTTTGGTGCAGACTTTGAATTTTATTCAAAGGAACTATAGTTACCCTAGTATGTGGGGTTAAAATGACTTGTTAGGTCTTTGTTATGATCTAGCTCTGACATGGCTATCTTTTATGTGAATGCTGTAAATGATTAGAATTTCAGATACTGGATGTGTCACAATTCATGCATATGTCTATAAACGGTGCTTCAGATGTGTGTACCACGTGAATGTTACCCAAGTTGGCTGTAATTATTGTCTCGCCCATTTATATTGTATACTTTATTGTTTTCAAGATTATAATGACCCTTCATAATAATGAATCCATTTATACGTAATTCTGGTGCACATGTTTCCTTCGAATGAATATTATAAATTGAGCATTTCTCTATTGATATCGAGTTACACCAATACCTTGCCTGGTTGAGCCCCTTTTATTTGTAGTAATAATGGATGTGTTCGCTAAGAATATTCAAAAGAATGTGCCTTGATGTACGTTATTTGCTAATTACATTATTTTATCATAGGAGACAAAAGATACTATAAATGTCAAGTCAGAACTTTAGAGGGTATGCTAGAGTCAAAGGGCTTTAAATTGAACAGGATTATGATTGAGTAATAAGAGTGTAACTTTTTGGGTCATAGAGTAGCTTTTAATTTAGAAGTAAAGATCGATTCAAAAGTTATACCATAGAAAGAGTATTTTTAAGTAAGATTTATCATCCAAAATAATCGAGAGATCGATAAAGGCATAATTCACTATGTTAGATCAAGGTGACATAAATGGAATAGTGTATCAGGAGTTTTATGTGACAAGAAGATACTACTTAAGCTCAAAGGTAACTTTTATCACTTAGTGATTAGGTCAATTATGCTCTATTTTTGTTGGCTCATCAAATAAGTGCATAGTCATAAGTTAATAGTGGCGAAGATGAGAACTCTGTTGGATATGTAACCTTACTAGAAGAAATAAGGTCAGAATTGTAATAGTAAGAGACAAATAAAATGTGACTTATATTGATGGAAAATTAAAAGATATAAGACTTAAGTAGTTCATGAATGTTAAGAGTAGACATGCTGACACTCCAATGAGAAGATGAGTAACGTTATACTTATTAATTAGTAAGAGGAAATGAGGAAGACCTAAGAATAATTGAAGGAAAGTAATCATGAATGATATGGTTATGCTGGAACTTGCCGAAGACTTGGCCCTCAATAGAAAACTTTGGCGTAATAGGATAAATGTAAAGAATCTCACATAGAAAGGTCTTTCTTCTTTTCATAGGACTTTTAAACCTTTTTCTTCGAGTGTTTTGTCATGTATTTAGCTTGAACACTTAACATGTAATACTTATTTCATAGTTATAAAGCTTAAACATTTCCTTACCTAGCCTAATCATTCTCTTACTTATTTATTTATTTTATTTTTTATTATTTATCTTGTTCTATATTTATTGCAATATTTGTTTTATTACTTATTTTTATATTGACATTTGTTTATATTTTTATTTATTTATTATTTATCATCATCATCATCATCCTCATCCTCCTCTATTTTTATTTTTTATATTTATATTTATATTATTACTTTTATTATTATTATTTTGAAATTTATATTTTATTATACTTTATTTATATTTTATTTTATCTTTATATTTTATTCTTTACCTTGTTCTATCTTTATTACATTATTTTATATTTTTATTTGTAAGTATTTAATTATATTTATATTCTACTATTATTCTCATTCATCATCATCATCATCATTTGTTTTATTTTATTGTTATTTTTAATTATTACTTTATTATTTTAATATGTATATTTTATTATTTTCTATTTCTATTTCTATTTCTATTTTATTATATTTTTATTTTTATTTTTTATCTTTTCATTTTAGTTGTGATTTTTTCTTACAAACAATTATCAAAAACTTTTTTCTTTTTGTCTTTTTTCTTTTTTTATGTTGTTTTATTAGAAATAGTTTCTTTATCAGTTAAAGGTATTTCAAACAAATATTCATTCTCCTCCTTTTTTGGTTAGAATATACAAATCTTGTTTTTTTTTTATTTTGATATTTCCGAATTCATGAAAATAAAATTTATAAATTGGAGATGCAAAAACGTCGAATTCATGATTTTGAATTCTACTTATCTAGAGGATAAATTAAAAGAAAATAAAAAAAACTGAGAACAAAACAGAAGAAGATAAAAGAAAAGAAAAATCCCAAATAGAAATAGCCGAAGAATGGGATAGTATCCTATTTGCCCAAGTATTAGACCTCTTCAAATTTCACATTTCAATGAAACTTTTATTGAGATGTTGTTCACGTGCCAGACAATATTAAAAATTATTATAGTATTGTTTACTTTATCCTTAATGACCATCATTCAATCTATAATACATTAACCCTAACAAACTATTTTGTATGTTCCAAGTTTAGAATTATTGATAATGTCTCAGTTGTGATGTCATGCATGATATTTAAGATGTAATTTTAGTTGTTTTAAAATCAATTAGCATATTTTATGGATATTTCCTTATTAAATTTGACTTCATCCAAATGAATGTTCACGATCTCTAGTCTCGTCAAAGGAGTTTTTCCTCTCCATGGGACTCTCGGAAGAAAGTAAGTCAAGAGATGACATTTGGACTTAGGTTCGGGCTTGGCCGGTTTAGGCTCGGACTGTCTAGGCTCAATTTAGTTTGAAACAAGATATCTTTAACAAAAATGACGTCATTTTGTATTTTTAATTTGCAAAATATATAAATTGATTAGGTTGGGCCAACTATCACTCTGACTCGGGCCTAGGCTTGGTAGGGTCTCGGGCTCTGGCCCAGCAGAAGCTGTTAGGCTGGGCTCATTGCCGTTCCTATGGTTTATTTTCAGCCTGAAAGACTTATGGGCCCTTGAGGAAGAGTTTAAATTTGGAGGGCTTCATTTCAGCCCAGATGCTAAAACCTCTGAAACGAGTCAAGCGCTGATAATTTTATTATTTATTATTGTTTGATATTGGTTAAGGGGTGTTGGATAGTTTCTATCTTTCATTCCTGGGAAATGCGAAGGACACCGATATTCTGAGTCTGGAAACGTATCTGCCACCCCAAATAATGGCCTTTTCATTTTAAAACTAAAAGCTTAATGTGGCAATAAATATATAAAAGAATTTACACGTGTTATATTTACTATCATGTGTCAATAGTATTGTTACTGAGATAAAATCGTTCTTCTTTGAATAATTCTTTTAAAAAAATATACGGTTTATATGATTATAAAAATAAAAAATAATTTGAATTAATTTTATGAATTGACTTAGCATATTTAGTAAGTTAGGTTATGGATCAATAAAAAAAATCATCTTCAAAATTTAAGAGAAATTAAATTATACAAAAATAATAAAATTTTCAAAAACTCTAAAAATGCTATGAAGTTGAAGTTTGTAGCGGTAATTTGAAATTTTGTATTAATTTAATTGAAAATTTAAACTTAAAAAAGTATGTTCATATTTAAATTGAGTCTCGAAGGCAGTCCAAACCCATATAAATTTAGATTGAAGCTTGAATATAGTTTGATAGGGCTTTGAACAAGATTCATGTTTATAAAAATTCAAGCAATCCCCATCTCCAGTAAATATTATAGCAATTGAAAATTCAACTCTCACTTACCATTTAAGTTATTAAATTTTCAATTAAAAAAGGTTCATATATAAGATTGTCTATAATTTAGTGTCTCAAAACTTTAAACTGCAATGTTTTAAAAATCTTATTAAAAGTTAAATCGGTAAAAATAAGATATTTAAAGTTTAAAAAGTTCAATTAGTAGCTGATCATCATAAAATCGATCAAAGATTAAATAAAAATAAAGAATTTAAAGTATGATTGAAAGAAATTATTCTTATTAATCGAAGAATTTGAAGGTTAATTAAAAAATAAGATTGTTAAATAAAATTTGATTGATTTATTTTAGTTTATAAGAACTTATTAATTTACAAAAATTGAACAATTGATTAATAAATTGATCAGTTTTTAACAACAATAGTTATTAAGATAAATTAAACTAAAAAATTACAAAACTAAACCAGAAAGTTGGACGAATCAAATTTTTATAATTGAACCGGTTGAATCGGTTGAGTTTTTTAATTATTGTTAAACTGAGATATACTCCTACTTTGAGTTTGCAAAAATTTAGCATAATATGAAAATTAATCTAGCTCGATATTCTAGAAATTTCATGTATAAATTAATGAAAATTTGAACAATATTTATTGTAATTTCTTCATAAGACTATATTTGAATAAGAAATAAATAAAAGAATGGCAACCCATAACTTTCATAAATATGTGAGAAAGTAGAGCACATGAAGCGGGTATAGAAGTGAGAAACAGAGCATGTTGGTTAAGAGGTGACGATCATGTTTGGTTGGAGCTATGGGATCGCTGTGTTTGGCATAACATAATCATTAGTTCCATACTGCCCTATACATGTTGTGATGAAATAGCTCAAGTTCATACAAAGAAGTTTCTTTGGTTCCATCTGTCGTCGTGTTCGGGCTCATCACTCCTGTCCTGCTTGCCTCCAAAAAACTCTCTTTAGCTTGCGTCTTACGTAACCTATTTGGCACTGTCATTGGGCATGGCTGTCTTCACTAGCACCTCGTAAGTGGTGTTGAAAATGATGCCATTTACCTTAATTCAACCCGTGAAATAAACTTCTTTAATATTCTTTCATTTAAAAAAGTTATAAAGTTCTAATAACAGAAGGAGAAATTGCAATAATTACTTTCAGAAAAAATATATGGTTGATTTAAAATAATTATACGTTAGAATTTATTAGCATTAAATATTATATATTATCAACTTATGAAATAATGTATTTAAAATATATAACTTATAAATGATTATCAATATATATTTAAAAAGCAACAAGTTCAAATTTTACTGATATAAAAAATTATTGAATTCAACCAAATATGTTTAAAATTTCAAGACCGTGTTGTTGTCAGTTTGGATTACTCCTGTCCGAGCAAACTCTTAACAGAAATTTAAGACTACTTGTACATTAATAAACTGAGCACATACAAGCTCAAATAAGGTTCCATCCTAAAATTAATTGGTATTAAAAAGAATAATTTACTAGGCTATATACATACTCAAGATCATATATTCTTTTGATGTGAGACAAAATTCGACTTATATTACATCAGAAAATCCATAGAATATGATTATAATAGGTTTATTATAGAAATATATAGTCTATCTGTTCCTTAATGAGCACGAAATTACATATGCCGTTTTAAGTCTGTGTTATTGATTTTTAACTACATATTTCTGTGTGAATCTTACGTGTGGATGAAAATCAATAGAACAAGATTGGAACATGAGGATTTGTTTTTCAACGAGTACGAATTACCTCTGTTTAACGGGACTTGATCCTCTGTACCATTGTCCCTGCTCCAACCCTGTGCTACCTTATCTCAACCATCCACTTATGTGGGTCCCACATAAGTGGATGGTTGAGATAAGGTGGCACAGGGTTGGAACAGAAACAATGGTACAGAGGATTTCATTTGCTGTTTAACCTGTTTCAAGCCTTTGCTATTTATTTTTAACCACAAGTTTACGAAAACACAGGATATGTTACCGTAACAATGACGAAGTTCTGAAGAGGGAAGTGAAAGCGCAAGTGAACTTCTGAATAGTCGTGGACCTGTACGAGTACAACGACAACTGCTCTGCTCGGTAACTTAAAAAGGTCAGTTTGCTACCATCAGACAAAACACGTGCAATAATTGTCCTCCTTCTTAAGCATTAGCCACATATAATGAACGGCAGGTTGAGCAGACATACAGAAAATTTCAAGTTACTTTGGGCGCCCGTTCAAAGTAAAAACAACAGCAGTTTAACGGTAAATATTTGCCTTTCATATTTAAATCTATGTGTTATTAAGTGATTTTATTTAAAATATAATTAATAAATTATGACATATATATCGAATGTATTATGATCGAACATCCATTGTTCACTGATTGTTGTGAAACAAAAATTATTAAATTTCAAACTAAACTATCCATTGAGAAGGAATTTTAGTGAAATTTTCATACTTTTTATTTCAACCAGTTCTATTAAATTTTATTCGTGTATTTATGTAAAATTTATATAAATATGTAAATAAAATTTAACAAAATATAATAAAAATATCATCTCCGAAGATCTATTATTAACATGCCTGTAACATCAAGAGACGGGTCAATTACCAGTTGTGCAGTTTGTCCGTTCTTCAAAGAGACTTGACCTATAGAAAATTTTGTAACCATCTATCTGATCAACAAGAGTACCAACAAGAGTAACCCGTCAAAGTCATCATTAATGCATATTTCGTCTATATTGTTTCCCGAAAGCATCGTCCACAGTCATTTGTTGGCAGTTCTTGAAAATTGGCAATTTTCTCTCCCGACACAACCTTTTGTCCCCTTTCAACTGTATCCATCTGGTAAATCTGAGAAATCTACGGCAGTATCCGATACATGCATTGAACGGGAACCTTGGAGTGGCAAAATAAGAGAGCGAGAGATTTATTTGCAAGCTAGACGCTACAACGTTCATATAGTCTTGACTTATTACCCTACTTTATAATCAAACCGGCAAAAGACTTCAGGATTAGTATTGTAACTTAAAGAGGAATGAAGCAGCATCTAGTTTCGTCTCAGAGTTTAGGCACATTTCCAAGCCCTGGACTAGGAAATTATCAGGACAAAGGATGGAGCTCAGAGAGAGTACCACATCCATCAGGTTCTGAAAGGAGGCGTATGAATGCACTGAGGCCTTTTTATAGTGGCAGGGCATTTCCATCCAAGTGGGATGATGCTGAGAGGTGGATTTGCAGCCCTGTTTCGGGGTGTGATGTTGCCAAGAACACTAAGCCTCGGCCACAAAGACGTCCCCAATCAAAAAGTGGCCCCATAGTGCCTCCAGGAATTGGACACTATTCGAATTGCTCGCCTTCTTTGCAGGTTCTCGATGGCGGGTCTGTGAAGAGTCTTGTGACAACTTCTCCGTTCTCGACGGGTGTTTTAATGCCAAAAGGAGTTGCTATTCATTATGGGGGAGTTGGCAACAGTAGGCGTGCTACTGTGGTCAGTCTGCCTGGTTGGTCATCAGATGTGGTAAGCGAGTGTTCGCTGCCTAGCTCTGAAGGTATGCCTTCTGTTGAAATTTATCTTTTCAATTTGTTCCTATGTAAATGGTTAGCGAAATGGTAACTAACCATATGTTGTTGTGGTTTGCCTTGGAAGAATTTCATTAATAAAACGTTCTCATTCTTCTCTTTGTTAATAGTTTCAGAATTTGTTTTGGAGCTGAGCGATGTCAAAGTTATTCTAAATCTGATTATGATTCTTCTTTGCCACATTTTTACTTCTTTTCCCCTGTGCTCTAGTTGTTCTGTTTCTGTTTTAAGATTCCGGTTTTGCAAACTATCTCCTGATTCTAGTTTTACATAATTATTTTCTGACCCAACTGTTAACCCCGTTGAATCAATCTACAGATGAGAAATTTGATCCAGAAAATGCAGTAACTCATGACGTATCAAGAAGGGACATGGCAACGCAGATGAGTCCTGAAGGCAGCAATCACTCATTTGCAAGGAGGTCATCTCCTCCCTCCATCCCTCCAGAAGTGGAGTTTCAGGAGGAACATGCTGCCAAAGTGGAAGTAAGGGAAGTGAGGATCGACAAACGATCCGCCATGATTAGATGGTCCAAAAGGCACGGTTCTTGCGTAAGCAGAAAAGGATCAGGAGGTGTAAAGGACTACAATCAAAATCGCGGAGAAGCTTGGAAGTCATCTTGGGATATTTCAGATGCAGCATCAGACTTCTCTAAGTATGTTTTTAATTTATGCATTTCATTTTGGAAAGCCTTCTCATAACTTTTCGATGCCTAATTCCCATCAAATAAATGGGTTTCGCTACATAAACAAGCCTCAGAAGTTGAACTCAAGATCTGCTTTAACAAATTTTAGCCTCATTCTTCCACATTTCTACTTGATAAAGACAATGGCAGTAGACAAGCCTTGTGGCTCAAAAGTTGAGGAAGTCTAAGCCTTCTATAAGAAAAAGATAACCCCATAGGTTGCCTACCGTTGATAGAAAGGCATTGCAGTCCAATCATTTTTGTTAGTCTTTGGAATTTATTGCGAGTTTCAATGCAGGTTAAAAAGAGAGGAGGCCAAGATCACGGCATGGGAGAACTTGCAGAAAGCGAAAGCAGAGGCAGCAGTAAGAAAACTCGAGGTTGGTAAAATTCATGCAGTTAAGTTGATTTGATTCAGAAAAGACTCCAATAAGAAAAGCTTATATTTCATTATTATCAGATCATTATCATGAAAGGAACTCTCTTTTTTGTCGTATCGCTTTGAAACGCTCACTTTGTTGATATCTGTTCCTCCGAGACCATTCTGAAGGAATACCATAATGTTCATGGACCCTAACATAAAAGAGTTGTTTGGTTCAGATGAAACTTGAAAAAAAGAGAGCATCATCCATGGACAAGATATTGAACAAGTTAAGAAGTGCCGAGATAAAAGCTGATGAAATGAGAATCTCCATACTGATCCCAAGAGACCATGACATTCCAAAGTTGTCCCACAAGTTCCCATTTCTCCACAAGCTAGGTCGGTTCCGCTCGTTAAGCAGTTGCTTCTTCTGCCATGCTTTATGAAATTCGGTCGTCGTTTCTACCTGAAGGTGGCTGTATTATTCTTTTCCATAGGAGCATTATTTTTGGAATTTTTTATATTTAGATTAAAAAAGCACTCGCAAACTAGCTCTTATCCTTTTCCTTCGATGTCGTCTTCTCTGCCTTTTTCTTTCTTTCTTTCCCCGTCGTTACTTTTGTCCGATGAATCCTTCTTTCTCCTAGTCGCGAGATGGCACATCCTCACCAGCCAGTGTATGCCGAGAGTTGCAAGACTAGCAAAGAATTAGTATTTAACTACTTATACAATTTTGATATAGTTGCTTTAGAAATACCTTTGGTAAGCGTGCTATTTTTGGGAATCGTTAATAATGGTGTAAACAGTGGGAAGATGCCGATGGAATGGGCTTGGGAGTGATATGGACGGCGAAATGTTATCACCGTCTGCTGATCCATAACGGAACCAAAATGTTGCAGGGGAAGATAAAGTAAGGTTACCTGTAGGTGGTCCTTGTGCACACATTCAGATTATTGTGAACGTTCTTCAATTGGAGAAGCTATTAACAAACTCAAAGCTAAAGCCAAATTGCCATATTTGCCATTACAAATCCCCTACCTCTAGTTGAGGATGGTGATGGAGGTTAATTAAATTTAGAATTTATGGTAATTAGGTTTTTTAAGTTTAAAATTAGACAGAGAAAATAATATTAAAACTAATTTAAATTTAATCAAATAAATAAGTTTTGTTTTTCTATAATTACACATAAATAAGTTATGCGACACTTTTATTGTTGTTTCCTTTTCTCTTGCTTAGTTGTGAAAACGAAATTCAATAGATACATTACCTGAAAATGGCAAGGCGCACTGGCTCAAGCATAAACCCGCCGTATAATCTTTACCCAATTCCTACAAGTCACAAACTGACCTGTACGACATCGACATATATACGTGAGAATGGTAGATTTTAAATTGTCCAACTCATCAATTTATTTTAACTAAATAACTAATAGCTCTAACCAACTTTCTAATATAAATTAATATTTTTACAGCCTCCTGAAGGTGGAGATTGATAATGGTCAAGCAAGCCTAACTTGGACAAAAAGGATCTAAAAAGAAGACTTGCAAGAAATTGATCATTATCTATGCCACCTGAAACTTAGAAGAGATGTGTTGTGGTAACAAAAATTCCTCTTTGAGTTTGTTTCAAATAATATGACAGTCTATTTCTAAATGTTTCGCACGTGTTCGTGAAATGCTGTATTAACTGTGACGTGAAATTGCAGCCTAATTATCGCGCATACAACTTGAAATTCATGCGATAAGTAACTAATCCATTGTAACTCGCAAACTATGAAACTAAGACTCCTATATTTTATTCCAAAGGAGGATCACAATACTGTTTATTGCTTCTTAGACTTCTACGAAATGAGTGATGGTCCCAAATACATGCAATATCTTTTTGCAGATTTTTTTGCATATGGACAAGATGTCCAATCAGCATTATTGTAAGCTTCTAGATGCAAAGAGTAATTTGTGGAGTAAAGCACACTTTTTGAATGAATTTGTTTGAGATGTCTAACTACATGAGGTATAGCTACCCATTAAGATGCAGGAAGAGTCCCCGTGAATTGGCTTAGTTGTTGGACTACATAATCTAAGTCTGAACGTGTAAAGCTAAGATAGAGTAATCTGCCCACTATTTGTCGAGGAGTAATAGAATGTTTTGAGTAATAGAATGTTTAGTACCTACGAGATTAACAGGCCAGTCCTGAGATTTTGTAGGCGAGAAGATGTGGGCTCCTGACTTTAATTAAAAGTAAATTAGAAAAAAATTTAATATTTATTATGTCGTAAAAAATATTATACTCATCAGTATAATATAATCAAGCAATATGTCTTCTACGAGCATTTCTCAATACAAAAGCACTAATAACGGAGTCTAAATCAAGAGATTCAAGCACATCTTTCTTAATACATAGAATTGCAAGACCATTCAACCGTTCTTGTGACATCGACGATCTCAAGTAGTTTTTAAATATTTTCAGTTTCGAAAAACTTCCCTCAGCTGATGCAACCATGACAGGAACAGTCAATAAGATTCGACAAGCAATGGAAACATTGGGATAGCACACAGCTGCTTTGACAAACTCCAAAATATTAATGGCAGACATTAGCCTATCTGGCAAAGGCTTTTGCAACACTCTTAACTCAGAAAATAGATCATCGATGTCAACATCCGACACATTGTTGTGAGAAAAAATCTTGCTAAACTTAACACAACATTCTTTTAATTCATTACTATCCAGTGACTTCAACTTATCTGAATCACACAAGAATCCAAAAATATTTTGAAAGATAGTTAGTTGCTCAAATCTTTCACTAAGCGAAGCGATGGCCATATCCACAACAACTAGAAAGTAGTTGACTCTAAATGATTCCT
>JAOTAY010000191.1:4904077-4918457 GCA_025629805.1 Erythroxylum baracoense | reverse complement strand
TTGAGATCGTTGCCTCCAAGGTTCATATCGAAAATTTAATCAATCAAGGAAGATCATGATATCAATGAATTGTCATTGGATAAGGTAATTGAAATTCTTACCAATTTTGAGATGAATTTGTTAAGGGGCAAACAGGAGAGGAATAAAGGATTGACATTGCAAGCCGAGACTGGTAGAGTTGTGAATGACTTCAAAGATGAATCCGATAAGAATAAGGATATAGAGTTATTGACAAGAAATTTCAGCAAGTGGTTAAAGAAAGTGAAGAAGGATATATTTGATTTTAGGTAAAATGGTGCGAGCTCATCAAATAGTAATTTCAAACAACAAGCTAACATTAAAAAAGATGAAAGAAAAGTGAAGAAAATTCAATGTCATGAATGTCAAGGCTTTGGACATGTGTAAGTAGAATGCGCTATCACTTTGAAGAAGAGAAAAGGGAAGTCTTATACAAGCACTTGGAGTGAGAATGAATCTGGAAGTGAGTATGCTAGTGAGGAAGAATTTGTGAGTAATGCTACGTTGGTTGCTTTATATAGCTAAAGTCCAGTTGTTTACTTAACAACAACCAAGAAGGAAGAAATTAATGATGAAAACATGGATAAATTAGAAAATTTTAGGAATAACGCAGATGAATCAACTCAAAGTCTAACATCAGATTATGACAATGATGAAAATGATTCATATGACAAAAAGGAGGATATTTGTGAAGCCTATAAACTAATGTATGCAAAATGAGTGCAAACATACAAGAAAAATGAAAAGCTAAAGAAGGAAATCTCTCTATGAAGAGCATCATTCAAGATCTAGAGAAGAAGTTGTTTTCGACATTAGATGAGCTTCGTGAAACAAAATTGAAGTTGATCAGTATGAAAAAAAGAATAAGAATGCTAAATGGTGGAACAGAAAAATTAGAACAATTGCTAGAAATTGGTATGATTAAAGAAGATCTCTAAGGCATTGGCTATAAAGATGAAAGTTCCAATTTTAATGATGAGAATAATGACACAACCAGATCTGTCTAAGAAGAAATCTTAAGGAAGAATCGGAAGTTTATACCTGTATGTCATTTTTTTGGAGTTATCGAGCACATAAGGCTGAAATGTTACAAGTTGTTACAAATGATATTTCAAAGGGCTCAAAAGTGAAAATCTAGACACTCGTTAATGAACTTTCAGCAGCAGCCGATGTTACCAAAGCAACTTGGGTTAGAAAAAACCAGTCTCATATATTGGAACAAACACGCAAGGGAGTTAATACCAGAAACTATCCAAATTCATAGTTAATTATCATTGGAAAAGAAATCAACTAGACATCTGATGATAAAGATGATGTGACAAAGAATAAGGTCAAGTTTGAATTTCTTCGAGGGGCACAGAAATTATGTGATTTACATTTTTGAAGCATATTTTGATTTTCTTTTTTTTAAAAAGAGTGCTGGAAGTAGTTAATGTCTAGACTTTTTGAGTTTTTGATTTATGGGTTTTCTAAGGTTTAGTTGATTGGTGTTTTCTGGCTTTTCCTTACTTGTTGAATAGTATATTTGATGTGAGAATGAGGCTCTGCTTGATGATTTGAGAATTCTGTATTTGGATTTTGATTTATGAAGTTATGTCAAGAATATGTTGATGCTTGATTGGAGACCGGTAGGAAGATTCAGATTTTCTATGATTTGGGTTTCTCAAGTTTATATTGGTTTCTCTCTATATCGTGGGCTGTATGAATTTGGACAATTTGGGCTCATATGATTTATGTGAAGAGGGTACTAATTAAGTTTGATTATGATTCGTTGAATGGATTTTTTAGGATTCTGAATTTAATCAGCCATATGCGAATGGCTTTGATATAAGTAATGATATGTTGGCAAGTGTTCTGATTGATGGTAAATTGTCATCTTGGTGTGCTTATTGTTAGATATATGTTAAATATATCTATTTTATTTTATTTTGGCATGTTTTTAAATTGACATATTTTTTTATCATCATGGATTCAAACCTTAGTTGGATAATGTCATAGATAGAATAGAATTCTATCTTGTATAGAAGTTGATTTGGTGAAGGATTATGTGTCATATGTGGATGAAGAGCTTAAGGGCATGATTGTATTTTTCACTAGGTGTATGAAGGGTCTGCTAATAATATACGTTGTTGTTGCTTGGAAAAATATATGGGATTTACGGCTTATGGTTAGAGAGTGCAGTAGGTGTGAGTCTTGGAGTTTCGTGTTTTGCTATCGAGTTTTTATTTTGATATTGTGTGTTGAAGTAACCTATGGCTGATGGGTGTGTGAGTAATATGTGTGTGTAGTGCAATGGGTGTTACAGCTCTTTCGTGCGTGTGAAGTATTGGTGTTACCGATCATCAATATCGATATTGAATTCCTCAGTAGGGCTACTAACTTTAGAGCAGTGAACATGATTCTTGGGTGTTAAACATCCCAATGTCATAATACAAAGCTTCAGTATCAATGCATCCTCTGAAGAAAGGCACCATAATACTATAGGAGACATTACTGAACGAGAACTGAGCAGTGCCTCCTAGGCCACGGTTGATAAAAATTTTGATAAAGCAAGGAGCATGTCTGAAGACTCGTTGATTTACTTGATGTATCAAGTGGCCTAGTGACTCCATCATCCCATCAACTCTTTGATGCTTGTGGTATTGAACATTGAGATAACATATGGCTGATTTGCTTTACACATACGTGGGTGGTTCTTCAAGAAAAGGCTGTTGGAGTTTTGTTGATTATTTTATTGGTATAACCGTAATTGAGTTTTGGCTCTTGCAAGAATCAACCTTGCCGTAGTGAAGTGCAGCAAAATTTGGGAAGTTATTCTTGTCTCTTTCTCAAGAGTTGTTATTTATGTTAATTTTTGTTTAATCATTTGAGTAATTTGTTTAGTGTTCTTCAGTCATTATATTGTTGAGAAAAATCCTTTATTGAGGTTAACATGAGTGGTCGTGTTATTGGGAGTGAAAATCTTTCACGAGAAGTGAAGTTGAGAGATAGTGTCAAGGGTGAGTGGTGTTGGCTCAGTAACGCTTTGAGTAAACCTATTGTATTTCAGTGAAAGAATTAATCTAGGTGAGGGCCCCGCAAACGTAGGCAAGGAGTGCCGAACTGTGTTACCAAATTTTTGGTGTCATTTGCTATTTTTCTTTTGATTGATTTTGCTTTTATTTGTGTCAAAGATGATTACGTAAAATCCAACGGTTTACGAAACTATCTACCCTCTACAATTTTTCAATTAGTATCAAAGCAAGTCACCAAAGCAAGTCACCATTTCAGAACTTGATAGCGAGTTGGTGCAGATCCTAGTTTCGCAATTATGGCCATAAGAGAAAGAGCATCAATTATCAGGCTACCACTGTTGGACGGTTCCAACTATCCTGTATGGAAATCACGGATGATGATCCTTATTCAGGCACAGGGAACAAGAGCATGAAACTTGGTATTATATGGCTGGACACATCCGATCATTACTGACGATAAGAGAGAGACTGTTATAAAAGATCCATCTGAATGGACAATAGCCAAAGAAGAGGTGTCATTTGGAAACTCGTAAGCAATGCATGCAATTTTTAGTGCTGTTGATGAAGGACGTTTCTCAATGATATTAGCCTGTGAATCGGTTAAAGAAGCGTGGGATGCTTTGCAGACTATTCATGAAGGGTCTAAATCTGTGATAGCGTCAAAATTACAGATGTTAGCTGTGAGGTTTGAAGAACTGAAGATGGATGAAAATGAGACGATTGGGGACTTTCATGAAAGATTGCAAGATATAGCAAATTAGGCACATCAACTCGAAAAAAAATATTCTGATTTGAAACTAGTCAAGAAGACGTTGAGATCACTGCTTTCGAGAATTATTCCGAAAATTGCAGCAATAGAAGAGGCCCATGACATTAATGATCTGTCATTGGAAAAGGTAATTGGAATTCTTACAAATTTCGAAATGAATCTTTTAAGGGGTAAGCAAGAAAGAAGCAAAGAATTGGCATTACTGGTTAAAACTCAAAAGGGTGAAAGGAAGGTGAAGAGAATCAAATGTCATGAGTGTCAAGGCTTCGGGTACGTTCAAGCCGAATGTGCTAATACTTTGAAGAAGAGAAAATCCTTTACTAGCACTTGAAGTAAGAATGAATCCGAGAGTGAATATGGTAGTGAAGAAGAAATCGCTAATGGTGATACGTTAGTTGCTTTACATAGCAAAAGTTTAGTTACTTGTTTAATAGTAACCGAGAAAGAAGTAACTGAAGACAAAAAATTGAGTAAATTAGGAAATTACGGGAAAAACATAAACGATTCAGCTCAAAGCTCGATCTCATATTATGACAGTGATAAAAGTGGTTCAGGTGATAAAAAGGAGAATATTTATGAGACTTATGAATTAATGTACAAAAAATGGGTAAAACTATGTAGAAAGAATGAAAGATTGAAGGAAGAGAATCTCTCCATGAAGAACACCATCGAAGAGTTAGAAAATAAATTAATGGTAGCTTTAGATGAGCTCGGTGAAGCCAGACTGAAGTTAGCAAGTACTGAAAAAGGTTTGAGAATGCTGAATAAAGGCACAGAAAAGTTAGAAACGTTGATCGAAATCGGTAAGGTTAAAGGGGATCTTCAAGGTATTAGTTACAAAGGTGAGTATTCTAATGTGAATGAGGAGAACAATGATATATCCAGATTTATCCGAGAAGAAGAAACATCCAGAAAGAATTGAATATTTATACCCACGTGTCATTTTTGCGGAGTTATTGGGCATATAAGGCCAAGATGTTACCAATTATTGCAGATGTTGTTTCAAAGAAGCCAAAGCCGAAGAATTCTACGTCCCTCACATAAATTTTAGAATTAGCCTTTAGTATCGAAATCTAATTGGGTTATACAGGGTTAAGAATAAGCACAAAGATGTAGTGAAGGCAAAACAAGAAATTGTTCATATTCACAATTAGTTAATGCTTTTGAAGAAACTATTTAGACTGAAGATAAGTTAGTTACGTCAGATAAAGAAATCAACTAGATAGTTGATGACCGAGATAATACAATGAGGAATAAACTCAGGTTTAAATTTCTTCGAGAGGCATAGGGACGATATTCTTTACATTTTTGAAGTTCTTTTTGCTGTTTTAAAAAAAAGAAAAGTAAAAAAACGAAACATAAAAAATTGTCTTATTTAGTTCTTTTAAAGTTTTTATGTTGCCATTGTCGTCCAATCTTTTTAGTAGTTTGCATTGTGACTTCTATTTGGCTCCATTGAAGACTCTTCAGCTCTCTCATCATTGTGGGACTCTCTCTCGGGTACATCTCTCTCTTTCGGGCATATCTCGGTGTTTTGAATGGTAGTAAATTGTCATCTTGACGTGCTTATGATTCTTTCGCTGCACCTATTATTGATTCATATGATTATACGTTTTGACACTATTTTATCCCGAGGGAGAGTTATTAGATTGGTTATGGTGATTATTCCATTCAAGGGGAGATTTCAAGATATATGTGTGACTATTCGTCTTGCTTTTTGGCATTTTTTGTCTAAAGGGGGAGAAATTTGGATGATTGGATATTTGATGGATGTTATTTGAAACTTGACCTTGGATTGAGGGGGAGTATTTGGCATATAAATTATGAATTTAATTTCTATATGCCCAATTATGAGACTTGGGGAGAGCTTCAGATTTGTGACAAATATGCCAAAAAGGAGGAGATTGTTAGATATATGTTAAATATATCTATTTTATTTTATTTTGGCATGTTTTTAAATTGATATATTTTTTATCATCTTCGATTCAAACACTAGTTGGATAATGTTGTATATAGAATATAATTCTATCTTGTATAGAAGTTGATTTGGCGAAGGATTATGTGTCTTACGTGGATGAAGAGCTTAAGGGCATGATTGTATTTTTCACTGAGTGTATGAAGGGTTTCTGTTGATAATATACGTTGTTGTTGCTTGGCAAAATATATGGGATTTACGGCTTATGGTTAGAGAGTGCAGTAGGTGTGAGTCTTGGAGTTGCATGTTCTGCTATTGAGTTTTTATTTTGGTATTGTGTGTTGAAGTAACCTACGGCTGATGGGTGTGTGAGTAATATGTGTGTGTAGTGCAGTGGGTGTTAGTGAACATATATATCTACGGGTCTTTCATGCATGTGAAGTATTGGTGTTACCGATCATCAATATCGATATTGGATTCCTCAGTAGGGCTACAAACTTTAGAGCAATGAACATGATTCTTGGGTTCCAAACCATCCTAATGTCATAATATAAAGCTTCAATATCAACGCATCCTCTGAAGAAAGGCACCACAATACTATAGGAGACATTACTGAACGAGAACTGAGCAGTGCCTCTTAGGCCACGGTTGATGAGAATTTTGATAAAGCAAGGAGCATGTCTGAAGACTCGTTGATTTACTTGATGTATCAAGTGGCTTAGTGACTCCATCGTCCCATAAACTCTTTGATGCTTGTGATATTGAACAATGAGATAACACATGGCTGATTTGCTTTACACATACGTAGGTGGTTCTTTAAGAAAAAGGCTACTGGAGTTTTGTTGATTATTTTATTGGTATAGCCGTAATTGAGTTTTGGCTCTTGCATGAGTCAACCTTGCCGTAGTGGAGTGTAAAAAAATTTGGGAAGTTATTCTTGTCTCTTTCTCAAGAGTTTTTATTTATGTTAAATTTTGTTTAATCATTTGAGTAATTTATTTAGTGTTCTTCAGTCATAATATTGTTGAGAAAAATCCTCTGTTGAGGTTAACACAAGTCAGTCGTGTTATTAGGAGTGGAAATCTTTTACGGTAACTGAGGTTAAGAGATAGTGTCAAGAGTGAGTGGTGTCAGCTTAGTAAAGCCTTGAGTAAACCTATTATGTTTCAGTGAAAGAATTAATTTAGGTGAGGACCCCACAGACGTAAACAAGGAGTGCCGAACTGCGTTATCAAATTTCTGGTGTCATCTGCTATTTTTCTTTTGATTGATTTTTGCTTTTATTTGTGTCAGAGATGATTACGTAAAATCCAACAGTTTGCGAAACTATCTACCCCCTATGGTTTTTCACTTATAATTCTTCCGCTGCACCTATTGCTAATTTTTATGCTTATTTATTCGCTGAGATTGATCACATTGAATGACATTGTTTTGTCCCCAGGGGGGAGATATAGGATTGTTTATTTTCATCTGATATGACTGTTCAATTCAGAGGGAGATTTCAAGGTATCTCTATGACTATTAGTCTTACTTTTTGACATCTTTTTGTCCCAAGAGGGAGAATGGATGATGTAGTGGTTGTTGCTATTGTGTTTACTTGGAGAACTTGGTTGTTTTGTTAACTTCGGATTATTGTTTATTCAAATAGTTGCCAAGTGCTTATTTGGAAGTTATCTGGAACCTCATGTTTGATTAAGGGGGAGTACCCATGTGGTATTTGTGAACTTGATGATTATGTGTCCAATTATCTTCTTTAGAGGGAGTTTCAATATGTGACAAATAATGCCAGAAATGGGGAGATTGTTATGTGTTATAATATCTTAGGCATTATTTGTAATTAGACATCTTTGATTATTTAAGGAATAATATGATGATGAGTATTCGACCTTATGTGGGACCCCTTGAAGATGAGGTTTATTTGGATAAAAAATCCTAGTCAGATAGGATTTAATTGAAATCAAATTACTATATCTTGACTAAGATAAGATGTAGAATTTTGGTGATTTTTGGACTCTTATTTGACAACCTATTTTGGGGATAATGGCTAACTAAGAGCAGCTGATTTTTTGGTGATTTTATCCATAGTCGACAGCTGATTTTGTCTGCCTAATAGCGTGAATTTTCAAGGCTAATTTATGTGAAAAAAAACGACTACAATATGGTGACTTAGTAGTTGGAATTTCATGCATTATAAATTATTTTTGTGAGCTGATTTTTGTGTGATTTGTTTAGATTTGTTGGGCGTTTTTCTCCAAGTATTCTGTGACTTTGTGGGTTATTGTATGTGGTGTTTTTGCTAAAATATTTTCTAGATGTCTTAGAGGTGTTATAGCTCTTGTGTTTATGACATTTCTGTGATGAAACATTTGTTGTATTGTTGAGTTTTCGTGGTTGTATTTTTATTGATTTAGGGTTTCTGGTTTGATTGATGATTTGGGGTTGTCCATATATTGTTTTTGTGTGAAAAACGTCCAGTATAGATGTAGTGTTGCAGTTATATTTTTGGTGACGTTTTGGCAGTGAAACGTTTGTTCGATTGATGTTATTTTGATGATGTGTGCGTGGACTGATCGTGATTATTCTCACTAGTTCACAACAAATATTGTTCTACAACTTCTCACACTTTGGATTGATGAAGCTACATATTTAGGGAAGTGTTTTTATCCCAAGTGTTTTTCTTGGTTTATGTCTTTATGATTTCAATCATTTGAGTTGTTTAATTCTTATCTTTATTGTTAAACATTGTTAAGAAAATCCTTTGTTCAGGTTAGCATGAGGCTGTCATGTTATTAGGTGTGAATTACTTCACGGGTTGTGAGGACTAGGGATAGTGTTAAGGGTTCGGTGAGTTGGTTCTGTAATGCCTTGAGTAAAATTATTGTTGTTCGTTGGTGAAAGTAATTAAGTTTGGTGAAGACCCTACAGACGTAGGCAAGGTATGTTGAACTGTGTTAACAAATTTTAAGTGTTGATTTATTTATTTTACGCTTAATTTTTCTATTGTTGCTTGTGCTAGAAACAACTGCGATCGAACCAAAATTTGTGTGAAACTACATCCTTCGGGTATTTTTACTTGCTATTGCGACAACTAAGAAGATACGAATAATGACCAACTTTGTGATAGGAGAAAAATTATCACCTTCAATTTGATTGCATCCTTTAGCAACCAACCTTGCCTTATATCGATTTATAATGTCATCTGACTTTAATTTGAACTTATATACTCACTTTGAACCAATGGGTTTCTCACCCTCTCATAACTATGTTAATTACTAGGTGTGATTATCTTCAAGTTATTATAAATCATTATTTATGGCTCAAATTGATTCAGGATAAATTATGGTTTAATGATATAAATGTGGTTCCTAGATTTTTGATATTTATTAGAAAAGATAAGTAACTAGCAAAAAAATTAGGTAAGTATACACAAGGAAATGTGTTGGGCTTGTGCAATGAAATACCAGAAGAAACATTAACAAGAGATGGTGATATAGAATACTGTATTATAGTTGGTACAAAGTATTTTAATCATGTAGGTTTCCAGGCAATTCTGGTACCATGCCAGCTTGGAAAATTAGGTGGAGGAATAAGAAGGTTGAAGTTTTGAAGGATGATGAGTAAGATGTAGGCAATAAGTGATTTCATAAAATGACTTAAGAATTATATTGGAAAATAGGTGTAGATAGATAAACTGCTGATGGAATATCATAATCAGCTCTTGAAGGATGGATTATGGGTACGTAGAGGAGTGCTGGATGAAGAAGAGAAATTAATTTGGTAAATATCTTTATAAAATTAATCATCTCTAGAAGTAAAGAATAGTGTAAGAATATATCAAATAGTTAAAGTTGGCACACATGTGATTACTAATATCAATACCAACAATCCAATAGTTATAACTCAAATCACCAGTAGAATTCAATACATGAATAAGCTCATTATTGTAGGACATACCTGAGAATTCTCCCATATGAGTAAAGTTACAACTCCAAAATCACCATGAATTAGCATTAGCAGATTTATATCATCCTGTAGCTTCTTCATGTTTGTTTAATACTCAACCAATGACATATTTACTTAGTTCGTATATGTAATTTCACGTCGCAATTGGTATAAGAGGGGTTCATTACAAACCCCAAATCTATGTTCTATCTCCAACCGTAACATCTTTGCTGAGTTAATGTACATAACAGAATCATCAATTTTGTTTGAAATCATATCTAGAATCTAGGAAATTACTGCATAATCCACTCTTTTCCATTGATCATAATCTGCTAAAGATTCATTTGGTTCAACTAATTTCCCGAACGTGAACCCTAGCTTGATCTTTTTGCAAAAGCAATCTTCGTTGCACACACCCAAGACAGGTAATCATTTCCTTAATGGTGATGTAGCTAAGATCATTCCAGGATGATCTGCATTCTGCAGAAATAGAGCATCATGACTACTATATATTGGTGAATCTTGAATCTGGCTTCCATTTCCAACAATTAATTGATCTTCCACTTAGAGTTTGAATTTGCAAGTGCGTTAATGATCAATGAAACAGCAGCAAACAAGAAGAAAATTAATGAATTGATGTGAAAAAAATACTAATGCTATAATACTATGAACAAATCAAGGAAAATTCATCAAGAAAGCAAAGAATGGAAAGGAAAAATGAATGTAATCAATCCCTTGCATTACATTCAAGGAGTAGTTTACATACATAAAAATAGTAAGTTCTAGATTGTCAAGCCCGTCAATTTATTTTAGATAAAAAACTAACAGTTCTAACCAACTTTAACGAATTTCTGCTGACTATACAATAAACCAACTGATTGTTTTTTTTTTTGAAAGGTCAAACCAACTGATTGTTATAAATTAAGAGGCCATTTGTTTTTACTTCTATTTTTCTATTAAGATTTTTAGTTTCTTTTCATATTTTCAGTCTTTATGTTTTAAAATAAAAATAAAAAATTGTTTGAATGATAATGTTTAATAATTATATATTAGATAAACCTTAAAAATAAATTATTTTTATAAATACATCAATAAATCAAATTTTATTTTAATTTCTTGTATAATATTTATCTAATGAAAATTATTATATTATATTAAATAATTAAATAGTTAAAATTTTTATCTATAAAATTTTACTTATTTTTAATATCTACGTTAATTATTAAAATAATTTTATTTAAAATTTATGCACTTTAAAGGTAATGTAAATTTAAAGTATTGAAATAATATTTAAATTAATTATAGCAATGGAATTAAATTATTAAATCAAATTATTCATAATTCTTATTAGTATTTAATATTAAATAATTGAATATACAATATTGAATTAAATTATTAATAATTAATATTAAATAATATATATAGTTGATAATAAATCTTATTATAAAAATATACAATAAAACTAATTTTTTATGATTTTAATAATTAGAAGAAATTAAGTTATAAACAGAAATTAAAAACTTAAACAAAAATATATTTTCTTTAATTTAAAAATATAAAAATAAATATAAACAAACTAGTCTTAATACTTGTCGAGATATTGTTGGGCATATGGACTTATGTCATACAACAAGAGATTATTAGCTTTAGGCTATGTTTGGTGGACGTAAGGTTTTTAATGAAATAAAATGATTTGTTGAATCTGGAGAGCACACTTTCATGGGAGATCTTCATCATAAATCTAGTGAGAGAACATACTCATAGACTTTGACACCACACTTCAACCCGACATTAGGTTTATGGATCATTTCCACTTACATATCCTTCACTAGCTCCATCTCTTTCTAATGTAGGATTCCTACTCACACTTGACATCCCAACAATCTCTCCCTCAAGTGTGAACTTTCACATTGGGTTTGGACTTCCCCTTGAGCTAAAGCCTTTTTGCTTAGTAGCTCGATTATATGACGTCACCAAGAGCCCTTCTACTCTATTGTTCTGGGCCCACCAAGAGTTTCCTTGCTCTTCTTCGTGGGGAAGCAATCATTAGATCCACTTGTTGAATCTGGAGAGCCCACTTTCATGGGATATCTTTATCATGAATCTAATGAGAGAATATACTTATAGACTTTAACACCACACTCAACCCAAAACCTTAAAGCATTAGGTTTATAGGTCCTTTCCACTTATATGTCCTTCACTAGTTTTATCTCTTTCCAATATACTATTCTTACTCACACTTGACATCCTAACATGATTAATTATAGAATGAAGTGTAAATGGATATAATGTTAGAAAATTGTTGTTTGGAAGGGATGAAAGAGTTCATAATGTAATATATTGAAATATTGTTTGGAAGAAGGATTTATAATGTAATATAACAAAAAGTTGTTTGTCATTTTACATTCCATCCTAAATTTTTCAAATCGGAAGTTTCCCATTTTTACTATTTAGGATGGAATGTGATGTAATATTAAATCCTCATCTTCCATCCCATTCCATTATAAATTCTCATCCCAAATGATGGAATAATATTACATTCCATTATATTCCATTAATAAACCCCTAACCAAAGATAGCCTTAGATTTGAGTACACCAGTCCATATGCAGTTTAACCGACTTATGTATCAAGGTAGTTCAATATTATGTTTTCTCTTTCTGTCCATAATTATAAAGTTAGTAAAAATGTTATCATGTATTTATGAAAAGAAAAGTTAGCATTTGTACATGATTGCTTATTTATGGTACTTTTTATCAAATCTTTAGTAATTGAACAAGCCAACTCAATCAACATGATATGCAACGGAATCTATAGGGATAGTGTCAAGTTTGTGTCTGGCCAAGGTTTGTGGATTTTTTTAAATAAGGAATCGAGCTATAGTCTATTTTAAATCAAAGATTTATTCAGTTAAAAACTAATATCCGAAGTGATCGTTGCTTTGGAATACTTAATTGCAGTTTCAAAATCAGCAGAATAGAAATAATTTTGAGGAGATGAAAAGAACAAAATTGTTGAATCTGTTAGATATATATTAAATATATCTAGTTTATTTTTATTTTGACATATTTTTAAATTGACATATTTTTATCAAGCTTAAGTTCAAATACCAGTTGGATAATTTTGTAGATGGAATAGAATTTTTATTTTGTATAGGAGTTGATTTGATGAAGAATTATTTAAGAGTATTGTGATATTTTTATCTGTATATATGAACTTTTTTTGCCAAACACTATACATTGTTGCTGTTGGAGGAGATATTTAATACATTATACTTGCGGCAGAAAGAGAGGTCATTGTCTTTTTGGTGCACGTTTTTGCCTTCTTGGTGCATAAACTGCATAAACGTTGTTGTCTTTTTGGTGCATAATAGATATAAGACTTGCAGCATATGCGGTAGTGCGCAGTCTAGGGTTGACGGCTAGATTTTGCATATGGGTGTGTGGTTCTTCAAGGGTAATATCTTTTCTTGCACAAATAGTCTATTTACTTGGTGAAGACCTATGTGGCAATTGCATGGGTGTTGTGGCTTAAAAGTATTGCCGTAAGTTTCATTGTGAATTGAAGTGATTTTTTGGAAATACACGAGGGAGTGTTTTTTGGTTAAAGACTTACGGCTGATGTCTTGTGCGTGAGTGCTTCATGTGATGTGCGTAATATCCATTTAATTTGTTGGAGGTTGAATTGTGAAATATTTGTGGAGTGGCTCTTGGGTGGATTGCTTTCCCATTATTGTTGCGATGACTTCTAGATTTATTTCAGTAGAGCTTAACTTTTCAGGAAGTTGTTCTTTTCTTTTATCTCAAGTGTTTTCATTTTTGTTTCTAGTTATTTTAATCACTTGAGTTTTCGTTAATTATTTTATTAATTGTCTTTCATTAAGACTAGTAGAGAAAAATTCTCTGACGAGGTTAACACGAGTCGGTCGTGTTATTGGGTATAAAAATCTTTCACTGGAAGTGAGGTTGAGAGATAGTGTCAAGGGTTGAGTGGTGTCGATTCAGTAAAGCCTTGAGTAAATCTATTGTACTTCGGTGACAGTGATTAAGCTGGATGAGGCCCCCGCAGACATAAGCAAGGAGTGCCGAACTGCGTTTCCAAATTTTTGGTGCTTTTTATTATTTCATTTTGATTGCTTTTGTTTTCGTCTGTGCCAGAGACGTTTACTTGGAAAGTTTGCGAAACTATTAACCCCCTCGGTTTTTCAGAATCTATTTATTAGGTGTTTGGTTTGAGCACGAGGTTTGCTATGGATATGGGTATAATAGTAGAAGGAAATGGGGATATGTATGAAAAATAAAAAATGACGTTTGGTTTGTAACTTGGGTTTCTGTATTAATACCAATAATATTGTTTAGTTTGTTGCATTAATCGGAATGAAAGATAATATTATACCATTTTTACCCTCAATAAAAATGAAAATAATTTGCCCTTCATATGTTTATTGGGGCTATCTTCATATGTTTAACTTACAGTAAAAAAAATTAATCAGTTCCCATATGGGGGTGCAGAACAAAAAATTCCTTCGTTGATAAGACGCGATAAGGCAGGATGAGAGATCATAAAGAATAGGGATGACAATTTCAGCCCGGCCCGGCCTGAACCAGCATGGGCTGAACATGGTTGGGCCTCGCGAGCCACGGGCTGGCCAACGGCCTGCCTATTTTGTCCAAAACGACGCCGTTTTGTTTTTTTTAATTAAAAAAAATAGAAGGGCCGGGTT
>JAOTAY010000191.1:4887486-4898425 GCA_025629805.1 Erythroxylum baracoense | reverse complement strand
CGCTTGTCAAAACAGCCGATGAATGATATGAAACTTGGTGATGTTTTATCAGGAATCACCAGCTTCCCTGAACCAGATTAACCAAAGCAAGCAACAAAGTTATCGGCCACAGAATTTATTCTGTAGTTCTTATTTATACCTATGTACTAAATTCATTTTGCGTAAGCTCAATTCTTATTTACTCCGTGTTGAAGGACATTTGTTCTGTATCAGGCTTTTAGGCAGAGGAAAGTTCTTTTCCATAGCTTATGGAGTAATGCTCATTCTTTATGTTTACTATTAGAGAAGTTAAATGATGGCATGCTAGGAATATTATGTGTATATGAGCTGGAAAGATGAGGCTGGTCGAGTAACTGGGTCCCTTACACGAATGATTATTGTCGCTTTTACCCGAAACCTGTATATCTTATTTAAGCTGCTCATAATTTCATCAAACAGGTCCCATAACCCACATCTTGAGCATAAATTATGCTTTTGCTGTATTATTGACCATCTATGTTTGGCCAGTAATTCAACACCAAACGCCTCCCTTCTTTTACTAATTTATTAAATGGCATTGACCTACCTTCCTCCTGCACCTTTTTAAGTGTTTATGTAATGGTACTAAAACTTTATATTACAATAATGTACAAAAAGAAGCATTAAAATACTCAAATTAAAATGCTTTATGTTCCTGACTCTTTGGACGTCTATCAATAGGAAGTAAGCATCTGGATGGAGAGTCAGTTCTCTATTTTAACGCAAGTAATTAATTGTATCAGAGCCAAATTGTTCCATCTGTATTTCTTGCGGTGATAAATTAATATGCTGTATTACTAAGTGAAAATTATGAACATTATTTGAAATATTTTCGTTTCTTGAGTTTGGATATTATACCTGACACAATAATTATGCTTACTGGACTTTCTGCATATACTGTATATCTATCTTTTCTTTTCTAAAAAGGATTCTCAGTATGAAGTCTACATTTCATATTATCACTTTTAGTACATATTGTCTCCTGACGTGATGCTCTGAAAATTTTGAAGCCAATCTTTTTCCTTTTCTTCCTTCAACTTTCTTCTTGCTTTATACCTCCTTTTTTTGATACCACACCAAAACCGAAATGAAAGTTTGCTTAAGGTTCGGGGCAAACAAATTTCTAGTATCAGTTCTTTTCAGAATTAAGAAAAAAAAGAAATTAAGGATATCTCAATTTACTTAAAAGTTAGATCAGATTGAGTAAACCTTTATATTTTTAAAAATAATTCAGAAAGTCCCTGTATAGATCTGTTCTAGTGCAAACTGTTATGCACAATTAATCTAAGGATTTTATAAGATTAAGTAACATATTTATAGAAAAAAGAGGGACAGAGGCAAAGGGACTAACCTGTAAAAACATTCAGCAGGAGCCTGCCAAAGCTACCGTTGCTTGACAAAAGGTTAATCCACATCTCGATCAAGGACCCGATCCACGACATTGGCTTGGAACAAAACAGCAACAGTTTCTGAACAGCAATGGAAATGAATATGAGCCATCGTCTCTGGAAACTTTCCTCCTTCTCCTTTGGACTGTCGACGAACTTTCTTTTCTCGATGTCAGTAGAGAATAAAATGCTAATCAGGTCGAAGAACTTTACTTCTTCGGGTTTCAGAACCATATAACTGCTCGAAAAACCTTTGTTGCATTCCATAGCTGCAAGTTTTGATTACTATCTGAAGATTGGAACTTGGAACAGCCCTCGCTTGTGGGTTTTGGAGGCCAGACCTTGTTTATATAGAGAAAACGTGTAACTTGGTTGGATTTAACTTTGTTGAAATATTCTAATCTTATGCATCAATCAGCTTTGATAGTTTAACTTTTGATATTTGTTTTATTGGCACGTTTAGGTTGTGGTTGCATTCCACAGCTGCAATTTTTTATTACTGTCTAAATATTGGAACTTGGAACAGCCCTCGCTTGTGGGTTTTGGAGGCCACACCTTGTTTATATAGAGAAAACGTGTAACTTGGTTGGATTTCAGTTTGATGAAATATTCTAATTCAATCAGCTTTGATGGATTAACTTTTGATATTTTTTTATTGGCACGTTTAAGTTGTGGTAACTTTTCACTTGCTTATAATTAAAAATATCAAAAGTTAAACCATCAAAGCTGATTGATGCATAAGATTAGAATAGAATTATAAGCAAGTGAAAAGTACCACAACTTAAATGTGCCAATAAAAAAAATTATCGAAGCAGACAGCAACTTGTGGGTTCCTTCTCATTTTCCTCTTCAGAAAAAATTCACCGACTATTGACTGGTGCGACTCACTTGCGTACTTTTGACTTGCTAAGTTTTGTTGCTAGAGATAGATAATAGGCTTATCAGGGCACTGCAAAGATGCCTCCAAAACTGATTCATTGGCTTAAAGAAGATAAGTTAATTTACCCTCAAGATTCATTATTGAACTAAGCCATTTGTTAAATGATTCTTATATCTAAGTGCAAGTGATACATTCTTACTGAGTTTGTAGTGAGGTATGGAATAAATTCAGCATGAGTATCCTCGTTCAAGTCTGTGAATTTAAAGACTTAATAGTGTAAGAGGTACTATTATTTGAAAAACATATATTTTAAAATTAGAGCTCTAATGAAAAATATCTAAAATTTTATTAGGACAATTAAAATTCAATTATACTTCTTCAAACAATTAGAAAGAGAGATAACTTGTGCTCCAAACAATTAATTGACATGCTTTCTACATTGAAGGTTTCTAGGCTTTTAAATAAAGACTCAAAAAGGGGTAATTAGTTACGCAAGGACAAGCGTTTATTTATTTGTTTAATGCTATATTCTCAAGCTGTTTACTTTATTGTTTTTTAAGCATACGGTAACACATCTGACATGTCGGTGTTTTAAATTGAGAATGGTTCGACTTCTTTCTGAATACATATGAACATGAATTTTAGCACTGTATATCCTACATCACGTCCATATTTTCACCTTTGATTTTTGGAGAATAACATATCTATTAGACTATGATCCTGTTTGGCAATCAACAGATTACATTAGCTGTAGAATAGTTGATTATATTAGTTGATTTGACCAGCGGATAACATTAGTTGTTTATTAAAGATGTTTGATAAAATTAGCTGTTTAGTATTAACTGTTTAAGTGTGAAATGACTTATAAGGGCATGACGAAAAAAAAATTTATAAAGTGATGATTAGATATTTAATTTCACAAAAAAAAAAGTTTTTAACTCTAATAAAAAGCATAGACCATTCTTAAAAATTTTGTCACCATAACATATTTTTTATTTTGTAACCAAAAAACTTATTTCATCAGTAAAAAAACTCCCAAGTTTTGTAACTAAAAAATTTACTTCATTGTAAAATTTTTTTATAACTGTAGAATATATGCATGATTTTTAGTTATACATGATTTTTAGTTTGAATTATCTATAATATCACTATAGCTTAAGTAGTATAATTCAAAAATTATGAAAGGAGGGTATAATTGGATTTTTACCTATTAATTTTTGGTTGATCATAAAAAAAGCTCCTCTTATGGAGCTTTTAGAAATGAGCTTAATGGGGTTAAATATGATAACTAATAAGTCATTCATTACATACGTCAATAGCTTTTTAAGATGATCAAAAAGCTAACTTTTAGTCAATAAGCTAAAAAATAGCTTATCAATTGTTTGCCAAACACCTCCTATATCACTAAAGACTTTTTAAAAATACAATCTTTTATGTAGAGTGTGATATACTCTATGTAGTTTCTTCTGATTTTGTTTTATGAATAAAAAATGCAAAACACAATAAATAATATTGTGTTTACTGATATAATTATAACTTGTAAATAAAGAACTTACATATTCATTTCGCATGACAACAAATGATTTGAAGCTTTGGTTGTGAGGAGTTTTTATTTTTCCTTTGCTAACCTTAACTTTCTCACACTTTTCTTAAATAAAGAAAAGAAATAGTCATTAAATTGTAAACAAGATTAATGGAAGCAAATGTAAAGAGAAAGAAAACAAACCTTAAAATTAGCAGAGGCTCAATAATCACACATATTGTTCCAATCTTCTGAAGGCATCAGCTTGGGAATGTGTCTCATTGCCTTCTCATCCGAAAGAAAAGATTTGTAATATTGATGTAGTCGATAACGACGATCCCTAGTCCTTTGTTTCAACAATAAAGTCAGACAGTTTGAAATATCATAGTTGACGATATTGACAATATTCATATGTGAATAACAAGTAAAAGTGAAATTTTATTTTAAAATAAGTAAAATAATATTGCATATAATTAAATTAATTAAAAATTTACAGAAACTTTATCCAAAGCATTTTCTAGTAAGTTGTCTTACTTCAATTGCTTGGCATGCTTAAAGCAAGACAATTCAGTTCTAATAATTATCCCTAACTCTCTAAACAATTTTGCCGATTGAATCTTATCTACATGATGACCTTTCGAGGTATCAATATGTATAGATAACTTGTTGTTCATTGCAACATTCATTCGTTATAACTCACAACCTTTAGTTATACCTCTATCTTTTTTTCTGATGATGATATTGGAATTTGACAACAAATGAATAATGATAAGAAAATACGCATTAAACATAAGTTTATGTATAGGTATTAAAGACTAACACACCTACATATCCCTCAATACTAGTTGAGGTAGATGAAGGTTGTTGTTGACTGGCTTCATTGGTAGATGAAGTTGATTGTTGTTGTTAGATAGGATTTGATTGATCTGGTTATTGAGGGGGAGGAACAATTTCATACTTGCCACCTTCTTTCCTTTGTTTCTACTAGGTGTCATTATATTGGATATTTGTAACTCAAACATCAACAATATGCATAAACATAACTCAAACATCAATAATCTGCATTAACATAAGTCAAACATCAACAATCCATGTTAACATAAATCAAATATCTACATTACGCATAAGCATAACTTAAACATCAATAATACGCATAAACATAAATCAAACATCAACAATCTGCATTAACATAGCTCAAACATCAACAATATGCATTAACATAACTCAAACATTAATAATCTGCTTTAATATAACTCAAACATCAATAATACGCATAAAAATAAGTCAAACATCAACAATCCGCGTTAACATAACTCAAATATTAATAGTATGTATGAACATAACTCAAACATCAATAGTCTACATTAACATAACTCAAACATCAACAATTTGCATTAACATAACTCAAACATCAACAATACACATAAACATAAGTCAAACATCAACAATCCACATTAACATATCTCAAATATCAACAATACGCATAAACATGAATCAAACATCAACAACACGCATAAACTTAACTCAAATAAATCAAGGAGAAACTGAAGATTCTCAATATAAAAGTTGGTAAGGACACATGTAAGTCAATTGAGGATACTAGGAATAAGCTACAACCTATACAAGTGAAGATCAACTTCACACCAGGTAAACTACTCAGACAATTCAATAAAACATATATTTGTATGGTCCTTAAGATCTAAAATTCTACTTCACTTAAAGACTTTGTACTTATCTCTTGTTGTAATTTTAGTATAAAAGTCATCTTAAAACGATAATTAGAATTAAGGCTATTTTAAGCTCCATCATTAACTCTTGCCAAGGAGCTTCCATTGAAAGCAAATTTGTTGAGGATAATATCCTACTTGCCTGAGAAATATTTAAATAGGCAAGGTAATATTATAGGTAAAGTATATGGGCTGCATCATAAGTTTTTGATAAGATGCTATCTTAATGTATTAACTGATATTATATCCTTTGTTTTGGAATTATTTTGGTGCCTAAATATTAAAACTAATATTTGAATTATTTTAGGAGATGAAAAGTGGAGATTGCATCATCTTGGGACATTATTGATGATAATCACGAATTTTAGATAAAGTAAAGAGATTGCTGCAGTGAATAAAACTAATCACTTGAAGAGTTTGAGTTTAATTGGAAAATTTGCTTCTATCCCTATCATGTAGGAATTGGAATTGGAATTTGTTTTAGATAGACATCTTTGCAAGGTAGAATTAGATTATGATTAGATTAAGAAAACCCTATAAATGGGATGTTCCTTTCAACAGAAAGAATAATTCTCTTCTTCCTTGTTTGTCAATTATTTATCTTTCTTCTATTTTTGTAATTGGAGCAAAAGTCATGTGTGGCTAAACTCAATTATTCTGATTCAAGAGGATTTGAAACTCTAGTTGTAACTTTATGAGGTTTTGTTTTCTAAACCTTTTATTCATGTTTTAATTCAAGTATTTCTTGTTTTGAGTTCTTATATTTCATGATAATTAATATTGATTAATCTGACAATTTAATTTAATGTTGATTATTCTATCACTATCCATGAATTCAGTAATCCGTAATTATCATGAAGGATTGATACAAGTAGCAAACATGTTATTTATGAATTTGCATATTTAACTTATGATAAACAAAAAAAACTAAATTGAATAGTTATTGCTATCTTGATTATTTAATTTAGGGTTTAGTCTTTTTCAGTAAGCTTGTTGCTATTATTTATTTGATATGGAATGCTATCACACCTAATCAATTGATGGTAAGTTTTGGTTTGGATGCTAGGTTTAAACCAATTAACTACAACTATCCTAGCTAATATGTTTTGGACTAACTGCTTGAATTGTGACACCTATTCTTTTTAGGCAAATGGTCAATGCCACAATTAGATGATATATTTTCCTTGAATCAGAGCTGTGTATTCTTGAATTTATCCCTATTATATTCAATTAATTTATTTTGATTCCCTGTTAATTTTAGTTAATTAATTAATTAATCCAAAACCCATCATTTTATTTTATTACTTGAAATTAAGAAACTAATGTTTAGTTCTCCCAAGATTCGACCTGATTCTACAACTATTACAAGAAGTTTGAAAAATCATAATTATTTTTGAGAGTTTGAAACTCTTGATCAAAAATCTGGCGTCGTTCAGAACAATAAATTACATAAGGCAAGATCTCGTCTTATGTGATTTAGTGTTCTCAATTGGAACCCTAATGTCCTCTTACAAATTAATATTTTAATTTTAAATTTTAAAAAATTATTTTTTCCTTAAAACTTTTTAATCTCTCATTTAATTATTTAATTTCTTTATTTACTCAAATTATTCAATTTATTTTCCCTATTTTTTAATTATTTTAAAAAAACAAAGAACTCAACAGCAGACGCCCACCTCTATCCATAAGTAGACGCCCTCCACGCCAAACCTCCCCAGCATCAACCTCCAGTCCAACAACAACAATGCCCATGCAGACTCCCAACCACAACGTCCATCAATTAAAACCTAATGCTTGTTTCTTCTTTGTAGACAATTAAATAAAATCACAAAAGCAGCACACTCATCCCCAAGCCTACACCATCATACACTTCCTTTCCGATGCTCACACCTCTAGGGAGTCCTCTATTTTGTGCTTTATTTCTCTGATTATTTTTGTTGAGATGTGAGTACCTTATGCATACATTAGGGATAATGTATGATTTATGTGTGGGGGAGTGAGTGTTTATATTATGATGAACGTTGTGATTTGTGTTTGGACTCATAATACTATTATTCATATATTAATTATTCCTCATGATAACATCATAATTTTCTGATTGTTGTTTATGAATAATCCTTAAGTTATGATACATTTTCGGGTTAAGATCTAATGCATGAGGGAGACAAGCATGATTAGTGTTTTCATTTAATTATTTCAAGTATCTCGTTGGTTTTGTTGAATGAAAGTGTGCACGACTTGATGCATTTTTGACACCTATGTGAGCTTTGACAACTAAATTAATATTTAACATAAAAAATGATGTACACTTGGCATTCATGTGGAAGTTATAACAAATCCTGTCAGTATTGATAATGAAAAATCTAATATTGGGTTTTTTGTGAAAAATTAAAAATTAAGATATTTTCTTGTCACTTTTTAAAGTTCAGATTATAATTATAAAATTAATTAAAATTTAAAATTCTTTTGATAATTAACCCTATAGAAACAAAAACTAAACCCAAACATGAAAAAATAATTACCTAAACAGAGATCCATTTTTAGAGTAATATTTCAAGGAGATAAAATTTGAGAATACAACAAAGTTACAAAAGTAAAAAGGATAAATAGTAAAAGTGAAAAATGGAACACAAAAAAGAGAGGCAGAGAGAGATTTAGACTTTACAAAAAGAGTGTTAAAACTTATAATAGGATAAATATGCTCATATAGCCTTCTTTTAAAAATTATAAAAAATTTATATTATTAGGTAAAAGCTCTTAGAAATATAAGTAGTTAGAATATTAAAACTATATATTGGCTGAAAGCTCAAGTTAACAAGCATAAAACTTTGGAAGAGTAAAAACACTATCTGGATAATGATAAGAGCAATAACCTTTATACGAGCCACCTCAATCGTAGCCATATATCGAGACTGATGGAGGTAGACTTACACCTGATCAACATTCACTTAATCCTATGAATATTGCTCAAGTTGGTAACTTCCAGAACATGCTGCTGATTTGGAACAATTTTGAGTTTCTTTCTCATAAGGTGTATACAGTGTTCCCTAATACTACTTTCAAAAGATTGTAATCATCTCTATTCAGTTGGTTTGTTCTGTAGCCCTGTGAAGATTACCACTCTAGCTGTTTGCATTGCAGAAATGATTGCAAAGACTCTAGATGTTTCTCTAAAGTGCAATCATGTAAAGGCAACCTAAGAACAAATGATCATAGCTTTCAAGGACATTTAGACATAATTTGTATAAGGGATCGACAATAGAGGAACTTCTGACTTTGTCTAAGGTACTGAGTTCCTAACAATCAACCAGAGTGTAAATGAGGTTTTGGAAGAGAAGTTTGTACAAAACTAATTTATACCAAATAATTTTTGGGGTATGATCTCTAAATAAACCCCTTCAAGATCTATTAATAAAGTTCTCAGAGGGATGATTCATCCTAATGATTTTTATCTTTAGTATCAGGATTAGGTTGTTAGGGCACTTACTTTGGTGTCCTTAGGATTTAACAATCTCAAATTCTGGTAGTCTTGTCTTTTGTTAAACATTATTAGGTCTATATCATATAAACTTAATTTCTCAACAAAGTTAAAATAATATATTCATTTTATTCATATGATATTTAAATATTTATAGTTTTCAAAGTCCATTTTTATTGTGACAAATATCAATATTATAAATAATTGAGTAATAACATTCTAAAATATATACACTACAACAGAAGGGATTATTGGTTATGATTTTTTGGCGATGAATTAAAAATCATCGCTAAAAGTAAACTATTGGTGACAATTTACCAATTTGTCACTATCACTACACCAAAATAAGGAGTTTTTAGACACTTATACCTAGACACATTTAATAAGTGTCTTAAACAATCTAAAAATTGATAGAATTTTTAGACATTTATTTAAGACAACAAAATTTGTGTAAAAAATATACTAAATAATTGTCACTAATAAACTAAATTGGTAGAATTTTTAGACATTTATTTTAGACAATTAAATTTGTTTAAAATTTATTGCTTTAAATATTTTATAAAATTATTATTTCTTATATTTTATTTAACGATGAGGGGCCAGAAGGAAGTTCCTAGAACAATGAGGGGCCAAAAGAAAGTTCCCAGAAACACCCACTCTTCCGCCTCTCTCTTATCATAGTTTCTCTTTCTAAAACTAGCTCATTCACCGCAATGACGGTTACTAATGTTGATGATCACGAAGGTGGCGGTGGAGAATCCAGAGACTGACTTTATAGTATCATAAAGCAAGAGTCATGATAGATTTATCGTTTGAGACTCTCATGACTTCTCCAAAAATTTGATTCCCAAGTTTTTTAAGCACAACAATTTCTCCTGCTTCATCCGCTTGCTTAACACTTATGTATGTTCATAGCTTCATATATGTTAGTAATATGCACTTGTCTGTGCTATTGTCTGGCCTTTATATCTAGTTCGTAATAGATGTGTTTACTTTTAGGTATGTGGTTGAATAATATGCGTTTTCTTTTCGATGAGCTTCACCTCTTCCTCTCTCATCACCAACAATCAAGCTTCTTCCAAGCCCATACCCAACCGCAAGATCAGGATCGTCACCGTCGTGTCTCGCCACGTTGAAATGAGGTTCCAGGTAATTTACAATCTCTTATATCTTTTGATTCTACTTTCTTTTAAGAAAAATACGACATCTGTGCAATAGTCCTCTGTTTAGATTATGCTTTTAGATCTGTAGCTGTATCTCTTTTTACTCAATTCTCGTGCCTTGATTAACATAGTGAATCCCATCCTAAACTCTCTTTCCCTTGCAAAATGACTAAAACAGTTACAGTTCTTGTTCTTGTTCTTGTTCATATTCACATATTAGTCTAGATCTCCTAAATATCTACAAACTATTTCCGTCTGCTGTTCTGATGACTTTAACATAGAGCAACGAGTTCTTTCTAGTAGCACGGAGAAGACGCACAGAGGTGTACTGGAGCTATGATCACCAGAAAGTCGTCGATGCTTGGCTGATTGTGGAGTCCTCGGCTTCCATGTCTACTGAAGGTTCTTGTTTGTTAAGCAGTTCAAGTAGGCGAAGGGAGTGTATGAGCCGATCAGGTTTTGGAAGAAGGCAAGTTGAGTGGGGTTGTGGCTTAGGCTCGGTTCACATAAGGCACCGAGCCGAAGCCATAATGAAGTTGCACTGATGATGTCTGTTTCATCAGGGTTTTATGTGTAATTTGTTATGGATTTTTTTGTGTGTGATTCTTTTCTACTTCCTTTGTACTTGCTACAAAGTTCATATTCTTTTGAAGTTGAGAATTGCAACTACAAAGTTTACACAAATATTATCTACGACTTGGTCATAGCTCCTTGCTTCGTATCATCTGAACTAATGGTCAGTAGAAGAAGACATAACAACAAC
>JAOTAY010000191.1:4877115-4887386 GCA_025629805.1 Erythroxylum baracoense | reverse complement strand
CGCTTGTCAAAACAGCCGATGAATGATATGAAACTTGGTGATGTTTTATCAGGAATCACCAGCTTCCCTGAACCAGAATAACCAAAGCAAGTAACAAAGTTATCGGCCACAGAAGTTATTCAGTAGTTCTTATTTACATATATACCAAATTCAGTTTTTTGAAAAGTTATACCAAATTCATTTTGTGTAAGCTTAATTCTTATTTACTCGGTGTTGAAGGACACTTGGCTCTGTCTCAGGCCTGTAGGCAGAGGAAAGTTCTTTGCTATAGCTTAAGGAGCTATGGAGCAATCATTCTTGAAGTTTATTATTGGAGAAGATAAATGATGACATGCTATGTGTATTATGTGTATATGAGCTGTAAAGATGAGGTTGGTCGAGTAACTGGGGTCCTTTACACTAACGATTATTGTTTTTTTACCCTAAGCCCATATATCTTATTTAAGCTGCTCATAATTTCATCAATCAGGTACCGAAACCTACATTTTGAGCATAAATTATGCCTTTTCTGTAAATTCTTATTGACCATCTTTGCTTGGCCAGTAAGTCAACACCGAACCCCTCCCGTCTTTTACAACTTTATTAAATGGCATTGCGCTACCTGCCTGGAAGAATATATTCCTTCATGTTGCACCTTTTTAAGTGTTTATTAAATGGTACTAAAACTTTATATAACACCAATGCACAAAAAGAAGCATAAGAACACTCAGGTTACAGGCTTGGTGTTCCTAACTCTTTGGACGTTTATCGAGATGCAATTAATCCAACTTGTTCCAGCCTAATTATACTATGAATTGTTTTAGCAATGTTAAATACGTTATCTTGCTAAAACATGCAAGACAACTAAGTGAAGATGCTTAATTCATATTAAATAATGATCGTCTTTTTAAAAGATAAAATTTTAAATTTATCCTAATTATATTTAAAGATTATTATCTCTTCCCTTTTATTTAAGTAAAAATATGTTATCCTCATTTAATATTATTTAAAATATTTTATTTTTTATTTAGACCATTATACTCGTTCAATAATTATTTTCACCTGACTTTCTACATATTTTATTTTTTAAAATTTTCAACAATGAAGTCCACATTTCATATTATTTATACATATTGTCTCCTGACTTGATGGTATTGAAGCCAATCTTTTTCCTTCTCTTTCTTTAACTTTCTTTTTGCCTTATACCTCGTTTTTTGATACCATACCAAAACCGAAAAATGAAAGTTTGCTTAAAGTCTGGGAAGAAAAATTATATCATCAATTCTTCGGCTATATATAGAAAGAATAAATTGACGATATCTTAATTTAATTAAAATTTAAAAGATCGAACGAATCCTTAAATTTTCAAAAAAGTAATTCAGAACACGCAAAAATGTTATACGCAAATAATCTAAAGATTTTAAAGATTAACATATGTATAGAAAAAAGAGAGACAGAGGTAGAGAGACTGACATGTAAAAACATTCAGCAAGAGCCTGCCAAAACTACCGTTGCTTGACAAAAGGTTAATCCACGTCTCGATCAAGGACCCGATCCACAACATTGGCTTGGAAGAAAACAACAACAGTTTCTGAACCACAATGGAAATGAATATGAGCCATCGTCTCTGGAAACTTTCCTCCTTCTGTTTTGGACTGTCGATGAACTTTCTTTTCTGGATGTCAGCAAAGAATAAAATGCGAATCAGGTCGAAGAACTTTACTTCTTCAGGTTTCAGAACCATATAACTGCTCGAGAAACCTTTGTTGCACTCCATATCTACCAAGTTTTAAGTACTATCGAAAGGTTGGAACTTTGGAATAGCATTCCCTTGTGGGTTTAGGAAGGCCAGACTTTGTTTATATAGAGAAAGCGTGCAACTTGGTTGGATTTAAGTTTAAATATTATAATGTTATGCATCAATCAGCTTTGATGGTTTGATTACCTTTTGATTACATTGTTAATTGCCGTGCTCAGGTTGTGGTACTTTTCTCTTGCTTATACTTCCTTAAATTATTGAAGTAGACAGCATTAGCAATTAGTGGGTTTCTTCTCATTTTCCTCGTCCAGACAAACTTCACCAAGTATTGACTGGTGCGACTCACTTGCACACCTTTGACCTGCTAAGTTTTGTTGCTAGAGATAAACAATAGGCCGATGAGGGCACTGCAAAGATGCCTTCATAACTAATTCAAGTTCTAAACTAGGCTGTATATACTCTCAAGATTCGTTAGACCTTTTTTTTATCAAAAGCAGGAACAAAAATAATAATGGTAAGGCTTATAAACAAACATTTGTCTACTTATCTTGCACATGCGCTCACGTTAGGTACGAATGTTTTTTACTAATAAACATTGGCTAATTACTAATAGTGGCAACCCTACCATAAAAGTTAATTTAGAGTGTTAACGCTATACAAAGTACATTCAAATTTTCTTTAAGTTAAATAAATATACTTATGCTTTTTACATGTTCATTATATGTTGCCTAATTCAATCAATGTTTCTACAACTACAAACAATCAATTTTTCATTATAATACTATACTTTATAAATTCTCATTTTTCTTTTACAAACATAAATGAAGAACAGTTTCAATTATTAAGCATTGCCCTCCTACTTCAAGTGAAAACATCTTCAAATTAATTACTAAGTATGAAGAGTCTTAGTAACTACCCTATTCTCTGTTTGAAAGATGAGCTGTTAATTCAGAAGACTTTCCGCAGCTTTATTACACTCCCTAAAGCCTAATAGCTTAAGGTACTCTCTATGTTGGTTGAGAATGTACAAGCTTTTAAATGTTACATACTGTATAACCATAAGACTAATCAAGTATAAATTTTGAGTTAACAAGAATATTAGTATACCCAGAGAGAGCATGATTTCTACTGGATGTTATTGTTGTTGAAGAATATTAGTATAATATCTCAACCAAATCGAACAATAATTAATGGAATGACCATATATAAGGGGCTTAGTTAAAACGAAAAATATTTTTAATCAATTTAAAGTAAAAAATAATTTCAATAAAAATAAAATGGGACGGAAATGAAGTTGATTGGTGGTGTACATTTAAGCCTTATTTGGTAAATGGCTTATCAACCATTTTTTGGCCGATTGAAAGGTTTTAGTTGTTTGACTATTTTAAATAGCTGATAATTATGTTTGGTAATCAGCAGATTGAGTTAGTAGATTAAACTCAATCTGCTAATTTTGAAAATGCTACTATGAGGAACATTTTTCTCTAGCGGTCAAAAAATTAATGAACTAAAAGACTATTATATCCAAAAGTTATTACAAAGCACTCAAAAAGATAGATATAGAGATAGAGATATAAATTTGACTTAATTTATACAATTTTTAAAAAATTAGTCATTAAATTAAATTTTTAATATTTCAATATTAAATTAAAATTTTCAAAAATTAAATACTTTTAAATTTGTTATATCTAATTATATTACATTAATTAATTTTTGTATAGATCCGATATTTAGGTCTCTTTTATATCAATATTTAGTATATAATATTATTATCACTTTATATTGTGTTTTATTCAATTCAATTTAATGTAAAATTAGTAAGTCAAATTTAAATTAATTATTTTTATCTAGTTTTAAATTTTAAGAGATTACTATAAACATTTTTTTAAATAATTTTATTTTACTTTAATATATTAAAAATATAGTTTCAATTTTTAAAATTTTTAAAATTAAAATTAAAATAACAAAAAATGATATTTCTTTAAATTAGAAATTAAATCGATATCATTTTTACATATTCAATTTCATATTAAGCTCGTTGGTGCTGCATTTGAGGAAAAACCCCTAGTGTGATCCGACCGAACTCATTCTCAAGCTTATTTTTAGTGACATTTTAGTAATATCTCGAGTTCTTCAATTGGCCCTTGCCAATCCAATAAGATCTCGAGAAATTTTTAATCGAACTCATTCATCATTGAAAAATTATATTGAGAGGGCTTTCGGTGTTCTTAAGGCTCGATAAAAGATATTAGAGAAAATGATAATGTTGACTTCTTTTGTTCTTTCTAAATTCTTATGAGAATATTCAGAGAAATATTTACTACGTGCTTGGTTTATGAGTTTGGAAGACATCAATGAGTTTGGGAATGAAAAACATCGATTAGTTATATATTATCATTGCATGAACAGTATTTTGATATCTGAGTTTTGAGAAATACTCCATAAGTCCCGAATATGAGAGGAATGAAAGTCATTCCTCAACTGTCATGGGCGTGACGGACGTGAATAGTATTCTGTATTTGAGTTTTGGAAAACACTCCATAACTCCCTAATATGAGAGGAATGAAAGTCATTCCTCAACTGTCATGAGCGTGATGGATGTGAGAAAATTGTCACAGGTGTAACACAGCCTGTCACGCCTGTGACAGGAGTATCATGGGCGTGACACTCACTGTCATGCGCATGACACTTATTTTTTCTTTTTTCCTTTTTAAATAAAATAATATAATTAATTAGAATATATTAAATTTTGATATAAAAATTTAACAATTTTTACTAAAACAATATAATTAATTAAATATCATTAATTAGAATATATTAAAATTAAAAATAATTAATTAGGATATATTAAATTTTGATATAAAAATTTAACAAATTTTTATTTTTCTTTTTTAGCAATATATTAACATTAAATATAATTAATTGGAATATATTAAAATTTGATATAAAAATTTAACAAATTTTTATTTTTTTCTTTTTTAGCAAAACAATATAAAAATATAATTAATTAGAATATATTAAAATTTGATGTGAACCAACCACCTCCTAAGATATAAACAGCTAATACTCGTGTCCTTATAAATCCTTTTTTTTAAGTCATACTCTGATAGGTCATTTTACATATAAACAACTAATACTAAACAATTAATTTTATCAAACGTTATTAAATAAATCACCGATATTATCTGCTAGTCAAATCAATTATATTAATCTATTGTTCGCTAACAACTAATGTAATCTGCTAATTATAAAACAGGGCTTTAGAATGGAACATGTTAACAGTTGAGGGCTTCTACGGATCCAATTAGCAGCAGATAAATACACGTTAAATTTAGCAGAAGAGATTAACATAAAACGACTTGTGCTCCAAAAAACGAATGTAGGCATTGCTTGTTCACGCTGAAGTTTCTAAGCTCTTAAGACTAGACTAAAAAAAGTAGAATTAGTTAGGGAAGGAGAAGCGTCAATTTATTCGTTTAGTGCTGCTATATTCAACATCGTTGTATGTCCTTCAATTGAGGAGGAACTTCGTCAGTTGAAGAAATAATTCACTTACTTAAAATAGTTGACATATTTTGTGGGATATACATATGGTCGTGTGTATGAAAATGTTTGATTTCTTTTATTAAAATTTGATAACATTTTTAGATGAAGCAAAACTTATAACTTATCTTCTACACAAATATGCATATATAACTGTGTTATGATATGAAATTAAATACTTTAAGGTAAAAACGTACTGGTTAAGGTAATTAACAATTTTACTTGTTTTTGCATGCTAAGCAATGGAACCTCAGCATCCTAAAGAACAATCATTAAATTCGCCATTGTTAATAAGGACAATTATATATTAGATCTTCAAACTTTAAGATTTTTTATTTATTTTCTTTAACATATAACTTTACACACTTACGCGAGTTTGTCTTTTCTATTTTTAGGTTTTAAATATTTTTATAACAACTTCACATGAGACTTTTCCTATTTGGAATCAAACACTGATTTTTTAATTAAAAAAATCAACCATAAAATTATTGTTGATCAGAGCTCTCTTTGTATTTATTGCCTCTCTCCTACTACTCTTCTTTTTCTTCTTCAATCTTTGGAACTTTATCTTTCCTCTCTCCATTCCTTAAGTCCTTATTTCTTTTTTTCTTAACTCCACATTTAATAACTTCTCGTTTGTTGGTCTTCCTCCACCCCCACTCCTTCTCTTCTTTTGCACTCTAAAAATTTGAGTCCTTCTGTTTTTAAAAGTTACTTAGATTATGTTCTAAATCTTGGTGTCATTCCTTCAGCTTCCCTTCCCTCTCAAACTCCTTATGATCCCTTTCTCCTTATCATCAAGATCTTTCTACGAAAACTTGGAGTCAAATTGTGGGGGATCATATCTCACCTGTAACTCTCAGATATTTCCCTACTAGTTCAATATATGAAGAGATTTCTATTTCTCCTCCTTTGAAAATTCTTCAAACGAGTGCTAAGATATGGAATTCAACATCGATAGGCTATTTCATCAACAAAAGATTAGCATTTCCTCTAGTACAATCATATGCTGAAGCTAACTAAGATGAGTTTAGACTGCAAAAAGCATTAATCAATGAATAGAATTTCTTTGTCGTTAAGTTAAGGGGTGAAGCTTGTATGCAAAAGATCTTGGATCCATAACACATAATAGAAAAGCCTCTTATGCTCTAAAGGTGGAGGCGAGACCTAACTTTTGACAGGTCCGACATGAAATTCATTCCTATATGGATCAATTTTCCTAACATTCCTCTTAAGTATTGGACCGTTATAGGCTTGAGGTACCTTGCAAGTTCTATTGGAAGACCTCTTTGCTTTAACAATCATACAACAATATAAGCGTTGGTATGGGAAGAATCAAAAGATTAGTTATTTCAAAGTGTTTGGTTATAAGTGCTATATTTTTAACACTATAGATATTTTTTTATATTTTTAACACTATAGATAATTTTTTCCAAAATTATCTATAGTGTTAAAAATATAGCACTTATAACCAAACACTTTGAAGGAAATTTTCTTGGTTATTCTTTAACTAGCAAAGCATATAATGTATTTAATACTCTTGTTATTGAAGACTTTATTTATGTTATTTTTTATAAATTTACAATCTCACCTTTAAGAAAAGTATTTAAGGTGTTGATGTACATCTAACTAAGGAATTGGATAAATCAACCTTTGAAGATAAGAACAATGATAACCAAGATACCATATAAGAGTAAATTATTGAATCAAGTGAGGGAGATAAGAATAAGGAGATGCTTCCCTTTGGTTGGAAGTTCAAGAAGAATCATCCTTCAAATTAAATCATAGTCAATTTTCAATAAATTGTAATTACTAGATCACATTTTAGAAATATCACATCTCGCTCTAGTTTCTCGATTTGAACCAAGGACTATAGAAAAAGCCCTTACTAATGAAATTTGAGTACTTATTATAAATGAATAATTAACCAATTAGATAGACGTAAAGTGTAGAATTTAGCTCTTAGAACAAGATACTACTAAGCTATACGTAGTAAATGGATTTTAGAAACAAACTAGCTAAATCTAGTACCATTGTGAGAGACAAAGTTAGATTGGTGATAAAGGATACAATTAAGAGGAGGGCATAGATTTTATAAAACTTTTATATAATGATATCTAGACTAGAAACTATAAGACTATTACTTGCATTTACATCTTATATGAATTTCAAATTGTTTTAAATGGATATTAAAAGTGCATTTTTTAAGTGGTTTTATTCGAAAAAAGAAGTGTCTATTGATTAACCCTCAGAAACTTATGATGCACTTGACCATATTTATAAATGCTCCAAAGTAATATATGGTTTAAAAGAAGATCACAGAGATTGGTAGAATAGATTAAGTACATTCCTTTTGAAAAATGACTTTATAAAAGGCACAACTAATAGAAGTATCTTCATTAAAAAGGATAAATTAGACTTTTTAATTTTAAATTTATGTTGATGAGATTGTCTTTAGTGAAATAAATGGAAGTATGTGAGAATAATTTTTTAGCTATATGAATAGGAAATTTGAGATTAGTACAATAGGAGATCTTAACTTCTTTAGTAAAGTTTAAATTAAGCAAATAAAGGAGGGCATCTTCATCAATCAAGCAAAGTACACCAAAGAACTACTCAAACATTTTGGGATGGATCAAGTTAAGCTAATGGAGATGTCCATGAGCATCACAACTAATTTGAACAAAGATGAAGAAGCGAAGTCAGTTGATGTCAAACTATACCAAAATGTGATTGGTAGTTTATTTTATATTATTGTAAGGAGGCCTGATGTCGGACCCCGTTTCCGAAGTCCAACTCGCATGCAAAAATCTTAATAAGTGAGTTTATCTCCCAAAGAGAACACCTTATCCATTGTCGGATTATCTTCTCAAACTCCCCTTTTTGTAGGCTTAACTCAGCTATTAGAACAGTCAATTACTACGATGGTAGTCGACCTGTCCATTTATCCCTTTTCAACCTGAATACCTCAATGATCAGCGTTGGTGAGTCCACACTTTACACATATACTTGCTTCGGGGCTATTAGTATAACTTCTCCTATAAGCATCCAAACTAGGGTTTCTTTGCATAGATTGAAAGAGGACCTCAAAAGCTACAACTTTTATGAAGACCTTGAAGGCCAAATTTATCTTCTGAGGGGTCAAAAATAGGGCAGAAGATAACTATAAACAGTAATCCAGACGATAGCGTGAACAGTAACATAGAGGGTGCACTTCAACTGAAATAACTTATTAACTCCTTCTTATAATCCTTGGCCCACAATCTATCCTTTGTGATTGACTTTTATCTTCTGGGTTGACCACTTATCGTCTGTGACTTATCGTATGAAGTCTGTGAACAGTAGCACAGACGAAGTCTTGTGTAACACAAACGCTACTCTGTGAACAGCAGCACAGACGAAATCTGTGAACAGTAACACAGACAAAGTCTTGTGTAACACAGACGCTACTCTGTGAGCAGTAGCACAGACGAAGTCTGTGAACAATAACACAGACGATAAACTTCAAGTCAAATAACTTATTAACTCCCTCTTATAATCCTTGGCCAATAATCTATCCTCTGAGTTCTATCCTCTATGTGTTACTCTACCCATCCTTTCCTCTGTGTTCTGACGTCAGCATAGATGATACTTATACTCTCCAATCCTCCTTGCCTCTGTGTTCTAACATCATCACAGAGGATACTTATACTCTTCAATCCTCTTTGCCTTTGGGTTCTGACGTCATCACAGAGGATACTTATACTCTTCAATCCTCCTTACCTCTGTGTTCTTAGCATAGAGGATACTTATACTCTTCAATCCTCCTTGCCTCTGTGTTTTGACGTCAGCACAGAGGATACTTATACTCTTCAATCCTCCTTGCCTCTGTATTCTGATGTCAGCACAGAGGATACTTATACTCTTCAATCCTCCTTGCCTCTATGTTCTGATGTCATCACAGAGGATACTTATACTCTTCAATCCTCCTTGCCTCTGTGTTCTGACGTCAACACAGAGGATACTTATACTTCTAAATTTTCCTAGACTCTGTGTTGTGACGTCATCATAGACGATATTCATCCTCTGTATTTTTCCTTTGTATCTACCTTATTTAATGCAATCCATTATCCTTCTCAACTACTCTCATTTATTCCAAACTCATGTCGGAATCATCCATGCGTAAACATTAATCGCTTCTCTCACCTTAAAATTTTTGGATCAACACATGCAACGTAAAAACTTAACCGTGAATCATAATCATGCACAAAATCATACATTTACATATTTCATACATCCCTAAAATGTATATTTGTATTACAAGGCTTTAATAACCTTACAAGTCATAATACATCAGTACTCTTAGACTAATAAAACTTGAAAGGTGGCTCAAGCCTTAGTTCTCAAAAATCAATCTTAAGAATTACAAAAGAACATTTACAGACTGGGTGCTGCCTTGTATCCTGAATTACTCACTTTCTTGTACTTCACCTGAATTGGACATAATTTGGAGGGGGTGAGCTTAAAGCTCGTAGGTAACAGGTTTATAACTTAGACACAAGCAGAAAACCTTTTTGCACTTGACTTAACTTAGGAGACCGCCACAAACCCACATAACATATATATTTCATGATCTTGAAAACTTACTGCCCAAAATGGCAATTCTTAGAAACTTGCTTTTCATATCCGAAACATGGTTTCATAAAGTATGCAACTTTTGAAGAAAACATTTTTTTGGTATGTAAAACATGCAGCAACATATGACACTTTGTGCTACACCAAACAAGAACAACAAATGCACATTTATGCCTTAATCGAAATCGTTGAAAGAAAGACATTTATGGCTTATTTCTTCAACATAAAACTGTAACCCACCTTAAAAATCCTTGCTTGCTTAGGTATCGGACTTAAGGATGCCTTTCCTCTTGATTCTCTTGCCTCTCTTGAACCCCTCCTTGATTTCCTTCATAAAGACACAACTCCCATTCAACAAAAATCTGGATTTGACTAA
>JAOTAY010000191.1:4852022-4869027 GCA_025629805.1 Erythroxylum baracoense | reverse complement strand
TATTATTATTAGTAATTATTATTATTATTGAGGGGTATAAGTTGTCCAAAAGAAAGAGGGTTGTGTTTTAAGTATTCACACTTGCATGGAATAGGTAAAGAGGAGGGGGGTTGTCTTTAGCTATTCCTTAATTTAAGGAATAACTAATCTTTAGGAATACTATTCCTTGGTCATAAAATAAACCAAACAAGGGAATGAGTAATAGGTGGAAATAGAAGGATAATAGAATTTTTATTACCCTCAACCAAACACCCCATAAGAGTTTTAGTACTCAGTTTCAAATATAGATATGGGTCTAATGTCATCGAAAACAAGAATATTAGTGAGTAACGAAGAACAAGTTTTTCTAGGGTTTTTGGGTTTTACCATGCTTCATCCATGCAAAACGCTTGATTGCATTCCTAGAGACTTTCTTACTTTATTTTCAAAAAAAAAAAAGGTCCATGGAAGTACAAAGTTCAGAGGAGAATTGGGGTGTATATAGAAACAATGGGAATTAAGAATTCAAAAGACAAGATCTTCGAAAAGGAAAACAAGTACTTGCGTGTACTTTCTTTATCAGAATGATGTCCTATGAGTGATTATGTCATGTTCCTTAACATAACTAATTCTTCATGTTATTACGTAAGCTTCTTCTTCCCTTTAGGGTGTGGTAGAGTCAAGAGATTTGCACTGAACTTTTGAACAGAGTAATACAATAAACTTGTTTGGGACAATCACAAACGAAGCAAGATTATAACAACCCTAATCGTAATTTACAATACCCAAAGAACCGCCAGCGTACAGCACAGACAACCTGTCCCGATCTCTCATCTAAGCATCTGCAGTGAGCCCACCATATTTGAAGCAGGTTGGCAATTTTTCAACAAAGATGAGTAACCCACATTTGGCATTGTCATTCCTGAGAACCCAAAACCACCCATTGGCCTGTTAGCCCCAGCCTCTTCTAAAGCTTGTACTTGTTTCTTCAAAAATTTCAAGTAATGTATAGCCTCATCTAACATTGATGCTGTATCCATTTTGGTACCTCCAGGCACTAGTCTCTGCAGAATTCTTATCCTCTCACTAATCCTCTCCCTTCTATGTCTCGCAGCAACACTCTGTGGATCTTTAGATATCTTCACGTTCCTCCTCTTTGGAGGCTTTATCGATTCTGGGTCTATATGGATTGGTTGCATTGCTGCTATACGAAAAATCATCTCTCGGATAGCTGCAGTGGAGTTCTTCTTTTCCACGGAAGATAAGAATGAGTTTGCAGTTGAGAATGGAGGTCCATATTTGAACTTGCTACCGACCATGTTCGATTGGAGAGGTGGTGTTACAGGTTCTTGGATTGGTGTGCTAACAAATGGCAGAGTAGGAGGTGGATTCACGAGAGCTTGTGGGTTATGATACATTGATGTTGGAGGCACAATCGTGCTAGTGGGATTTCCATTGGAGAACTGAATGTCATGCGCTTGTGAAGTACTAGCGCTGTGAAAAGGCTCGCAGAAATCAGGAAGCTTTTGATCCATCTGCATCATCAACGTCAGCATTTCCATCTGCTCATGTCCTGTTGACGATTTCATCATGTCAACGTCCATGATTCTTGCAAAAGAGCCCTTTAAAATCGTCGCCCAAGATATCAGGAAAAGAACAGAAACCGTAGGTGTGGAGTAGGAGAAGTGCAGGGATGGAGAAGGAATGGGCTTGGAAGAGCTAGATTAGCTAACAGAGGTATGGAGAAGCTGAGAGAAAGAAGAACAACTATAGAAAGTGTAGTTAATTAGTTATAGATATTGGAAAGTTTGCAGGCTTATCTCAGACACCCATCACAGTTCAGTAGGGTTTACAGCCATCCGAAAGCTTTATATAGCAAGTTGTGTGCAGATATTATATTAACTCAAAGAGTCCATACAAAAGAGACTCAGCTCATTCATGATGAATTTATGATTTTTGATAGCGACCGCCCATCATGTGGGGCTATCACTTAGATAAACATTCATAGCCATCCGATCTTATTAGCCATTAAAATTCAAACGACATCTACGAATGATCAGCGGTAATAGAACTTCCATAAGTATAGACCCACAGATTAGATGGCTTAGATTAAAGGGAACTGATGCATGAACCATTTTGAGTTAAGAGACTTTCCTTTAAATGCTTTTTCATTCTTGAGTGCAACTGTGCAAGTGTTTGCTTTGCTTTGCATAAAACTTTACATTTTTGCACAAAAAAGAATCATAATGAAACCCCACAGTCACATGACATATGTCAGAAGAGCAACCCACCCTGCCTTTTTTTTTTTACCTGCACCTCCGAACAAAGATATGGGGCAGCTTTTCTTGTACTGCAGGCGAGTACGGATCCTCTATTTAATTTTATGGTGTCTTATTTTATTCCATAAATTTTAACTATTTATTTATATGGGTCTTACGTAGATTCTACGTAAATAAATATAAGACTTACATAAATAAATGGCTGAAATTTATAGAATAAAATAAAACATTATAAAACTGGACAGAGGATCTGTCCCATTATAGGGATATAACATCTCAATCAGCCGATGGCCGGATAATGATTCCGGCAAGCCAGTGGCTTAGAGATTGGCGCATTGGGGGATCATCACGGGCCTACTATTTTACAGACATAGACTCTAGGTCTCACACCACAACTCTTTGGCACACTTTTTAATGTAGATTAGGGGAGTTGGTTGTGATGGTGACTCCTAGTGCATGCAAACTACACAGACTGACCATTTGTATACCGTAGATCCATCTTAGATTCTAGCCCGTATAATTGACTTCAGTTTTCAGAGGTACCTCTCAGTTTTCCTGGAAAGTCGTAATAAGGACTAAGGACCTCAAGTTCTTGTATCAATTCTACATATGGGACAAATTGGAGGAAAACTTATTCTAGAAATGAATCTGAATAATCAAAAGTGTAGCGGTCAGCCTTTCGGTTCATTGGCACTGTTAATCTGCAGATATTAAATATTAGTCAAATGGATCAGATTGTCATTCATTGCAAGCAGCTAGTAGTTCAAGGTTTAATTATTCATTGCAGCCAGCTATAGTAGTTCAAGGTTTCAAATTGTGTTGTGCACAGTTATGGTCGAAGGGTTGTCTTGGTTATCTTGTCCTTTACTCATCTGAATTATTTTCATTCAATCACCACCTTATCTTGGCAGTGTAAAGATTATGAAGATGCACGTGCAGGGCCTTCCTTCAAAAAGAACTCACCGGATACATTCAACAAGTATTGGCACCTTGCTTATTAACTATAGTCAAGCAACGAATATTAATTCTCTGTATCAGAGACCCATTGCTATTAGAGAATGAAATATATTACCAGACTATATCACAGACATGTTGTGACACTGTGTTTTACTGGTCTAGTGGCTGAGCAGATAATTACACTCTTCATCAGTCCTCAGAAAGTGGTCCCGTCACTCCAACACACAGACATTGCCAGAATTTCCTTTTATAAAATGATAATCTGAATGCACAAAATAGAGTTTCTGCAGCTTTCAGATTCCCTCAACTCTTATTCACGTAATTACATAATGTTTGATAAAGTCAGTAATAGAAGAAACCTTTTCACAGTCCACAAATGTATGAAAGAAACATAAAATGCTTGGTAACTAAAATGGTTGGCTTATCTGAGTGCAGTGGGCGTGTGCTTCAATACGGTGTTCTCGGAATTCATCTCTGCTAAACACTACTGTAACTGTTCCTTTCATAAATGCCATCATTATCAAACTCCGTATAGTTAGTTTCGTGAGAAATTGACGGTGCTCTACTCCCTTCAGATCAAGAATTTATATCAGCAAACTCCAACTTTCTTTGGTCCAATAACAAGGATTCCTTATCTGATCACACTGTGGACTAATGTGACATCTTTTTCCTGTTAGCATCTGGTATAAAGTCAAAGAAATAGTCCCTGCTTATCTTGGACAAGTCCTTCGAAAGAGCTCTCTTACAAGCAACAAGCTTCTCGAGGCCTATAGGGTTTTTAATTCTTGCAAGCATTGTAGTATTAAAAACTGAAATTTTGTATGAAAAAGGTATAATATGAATGTAAACTGTAACATGAATCTTAGTACGTGTCCCGGATCGAACATGAAAGGGAAATAAATGAAAAAATATGAAAAATACTTGATTTCAGTTCTATAACTTAAAACGAGCTTTCCGAAGTCGAAACGAGAGCGGATTCACCTACATCTTCATGGGATCTACTCAACGGGACGTGGTATTTTTACAGTTTTCTCAAAACATGAACCTCTAAATGTATCAGAGCAATTTTATATTATGAATGACATGAGCAATTGTAGGAGACCTTAACTTCTTTATATAGTATCTATATCTGGCTTCCCCATCATAGACCCGATATGAATTCAGTCCATACTGATTAGGATTTATTTTTCTCTTGAACTTTAACCCATTAATTTAGATCATTTATTATATCACTTTATTATATTTATCTTAATCAAATTGGCTTAACCAATAAGTTATTAAAACCGTTAAAATACAATTGATTATTGTCCACCAAATGGGAAAAATATCTAACATTCTCTCCCTTAGACAATAATCAGTTGCGGTATTGACATAAAGTTAAAAACAGTTCAAAATATTAAATATGGTTAAGCCAATCACTATATGGTATACCAAGTTTAAAACAAAACATTTGATACAAAGATAATGAAAGTTCATCATTTCATCTCGCAAGGCTTTCCATACTGAAAAATATCAAACACATGTGTCATGTGTGATACAGGTCTAATATAATCACTCATATCTAATACCTCACTAACATGAATGAGAAAATGAAGTGTGAAAAACTCAGATGATACTTGTATAGTCTGATATGTATCATCTTTTTGTTTATCGAACTCGATTTCTCTAAACTTTATATTAAACTGCATATGCGAAACTGCATCAGAGATATCTTATTTTCTCTCATTTAATGTTAAACTGCATCAGAGAAAACCTTTATGAGATTAATACTTAGATTCCCTATATCATGTTAAAATCCATGGATATACATATTAAACTGTATGTGACCTAATGATATAGGCTCAAGGTCAATCCAAATATATGCCTAATGATTTTTAAAATACTTAACATCAATACAAATCTTAAGATTTTTACATATATTATGACAATGTACTATAAAACGTAGTATTGAGGATAAACAATAATTATCTTTATTGATAATCTACGATACTGCCATAATATATCAAAATGTATAATCATATAAGGAGTAAACATAATTATCCCTAACTAACAGTGTCTAAGAAGTTCAATACACAAATACTGTATACATGTTTTTTCAAACACATGTAGGCGAAGTCTTTTAGTTAAAAGATTGGTTAACATTTACATTTCCTCAGTCCTCAAATGCTCCACCTTGATGTCACATTTGTGTATCAACTTCTTTATGGTTAAGTATTTGACCTTCAAATACTTAGACTCTGTGATGTTCTTGTCATTGTTATTAAACAACACAGTAGCAAGATCATCACAGTATAGTCGAATGAGTCTAGCAACTAAATCAACCACAAACAACTCAGAAATCAAATTTCTGAGCCAAACGGTCTGCGAAGCAGCCCCATAACATACTACAACCTTTGAATGCTTTGTTAAGGAAGTCGTTAATATCTGCTTGACACTCTTCCACGATACTACGCCATCTGCTAATATGAAAATGTTACATAAAATAAACTTTCAATCATCCGGACATATAGCAAAATCGAAATCTGAACACCCACACGAGGTTTAGATTGTTGGCTCTACTGTATGTTAACATATAATCCTTGGTTTTCTTTAAGTATCTCAACACTCGCTTGACTGCATTCCAATGGTCTATATCTGAGTTAGCCAAATATTGACCCAGAAGTCCAACAGTAAATGCAATGTTTGGTTTAGTGCACATTTGAGCATACATTAAACTATCAATTATACTAGAATCAAGAACATTCCTCATGGCCTCTCTCTTTACTTCATTCTTTGGATACTGTACTAAAGATAATCTCTCATTATAAGAGATCAGTGCTACAAAAGATTTACAATCAACCATTTTTAAACTTTTGTGACACATACTCAATGTATGCATGCTGTGAGAGGCCTAATGAGTGTTAAGATATGTTCTGGTGAATCTGAATACCTAGGACAAAAGATACTTCACCAAGATCCTTCATGTCAAAATGTTTGGCCAAAAGTTAGTTAACGTTATACAACATGGACAATTCATTTGACACGAGCAATATATCATCCACATATAATAATAGGAAGATAACTTTGCTCTCCTTGATCTTGTGATACAAGCATCTTTCAACTTTATTTTCCATGAAGCCGAAAAAGGTCAAAACCTCATCAAATATAAGGTACCACTTTTGGGAGGTTTGATGTAATATATTGATTTGCTTAACATACAAACCATGTCAACTCTATTTGGATTCTGAAATCCTTCAAGTTATACCATATAGACCTCTTTATAAAGGTCTTTATTCAGGAAAGCGATTTTGACAGCTATCTGATGTTACTTTATATTATCATTAGCTAAAATTACCATAATCACTCAAAAAGCATCTTTCGAGGATACGGGAGAGAAGGTAATATTAAAGTCAAACCTTTCTTTCTGAATGAACCATCTGGCAACTGAGTGAGCCTTAAAATGTTGAACTTTATCCTGAAATCTTTTTGGTCTTTCAAACTCATTTACAACTGATAGGTTTGCAATTCGATAGCAAATTAACTAGGTCTCGTACCTTATTATGCTTCACAGATTGCATCTCATTATTCATTACATCCCACCACAAATTTACATGGGGTCCAAAAACAGCTTTTAAAAAAGTAAATGGATCCACAACATGTTTAATATCATAGTCTTTTTCATCCAAATAGACTATGTAATCAAATAGGATAACAGGCCGTCTCATTCTAGTAGATCGGATCTATGCAATTGCATTGGTTCTTGTACCCCAAGAACCTCTGTTTGTACAAGTATGGGTTCTTGTTCTTGTACAAGCATGGTATTAAGACCTTGATTCACTTGACCTAACTGTATAAGTAGCATATACAAAATAACTATAGTATCCGTCCTGCTATCACTTGAGGGTGAGAAGGCTTACCATCATCATAGGCATCATATTCCAGAAACTTAGTCGTTTATGATTTTACTATTCTGACCCCTCCTTCTCTACAGCAAAATTTGTAGCTTTTAGAGTAGTCAGGATATCCAACTAAACAACAATAAGTAAAACGAGCTTGCAATTTACTTTCATAAGGATTATACTAGCGCACTTTAGTAGGGCAACCTTATACACTAATCAGGTATGTTAGTATTGCTCTGCATTTACTTCATCATGTCCTTTAGGATACGGTTATTCTTTTTGGCCACACCATTTTTCTCAAGACTATCTGGCATAATGAACTGAGTCACTATTCCAAATAATTTCATATATCTGGCAAACGAACCTTTTCATGTCCTGAAACACCATACTCTCCTCCACTACTAGATTTGAATATCTTGATGGATTTTTCCAATTGGTTCTCAACCTTCAGTCTTAAAGATCTTGAACACATCAAGAACTTAAGACTTTTCTTTAAGCAAGAACATATAAATGTAACGGGAATAATCATCATTAAAGGTCAAAAAATATCTAAAATTTCATAATGCAACTATATAAGGTCTACTGATATTTGTATGTATCAGACCCAACAAGTTAAAAGCATGAGTTGACCCTTTTTCCTTATTTTAGTCAACTTACTCCTGTAACAGTCAACACATATTTCCAAATCATCAAGATCTAGAATTGGAAGAATGTTTTCCTTAATCAATCTCTCAACCCTAGCTATGAAAATGTGGCTTAAACTTTTATGCCACACATGTATGACTTATCCTTCATTAGGGTTCTCCTTTTTCATTACTTGTTCAGCAAGATATGAAGAAGCACATATCTAATTCGAGGCAAAACATATTCTATATAAATCATATGACAAGAAAGTTAAACCAATATGTTTTGTACTAAATGAAAACTGTACAGAAGCATTAAATACAAAAATGTCACCTTCTTTAACGAAAATTGATACAAAAATCAAATATAAAATGTGTCATGTAAAATCAAAATGAACCTTGCAACAAGGTTAAGAATATACATCCCCTATAGATGTTACATTCGCTTCTTTATTATTTCCAACCATCATTTTCTCCTTTCATTTAGTTGGCTCTATCCTATATATGAACCCCTGCATTGTGGAAGCAACATGATTTGATGCTTTACTATCTAGTCACAAGAACTTGAAGTGATTATCGCAATATTAAATTCATAAATTGATAAGCCAAGGAGTTACCTGAAGGTTTATGTCTTTCATTTCAGGCCTTAAACCTCTAGTAGTTAGTCAAACCTTTATGTCCATTCCTCTTTAACATCTTACAACCCTTGGCGATACTAGACTGACTAACATCAGTATATGTAGAAGAATTAGACTTTCTACCTTTGAACTTAGCGGGCTTTATCTTCAAGAGATGTAGGACCAGCATTCTTAAGTTTCTCCTCTTAAGCAACACAATGGGCTATTAAAGAATTGAAGTCCACTTCCTCATCCTGTGAGTAATATGTCATCACTAGATTACTAAACTTTGGAGGGAGTGTATTCAGCGTATGGTGAACTATGTAGACACTAGGAAGAGGAATATTCAGTGCATTTAGTTTATTATAGATACAGGCTATTCTTGATATGTACTTCCACACTTCCCCTTCTCTAATATACCTCATAGAGAATAATTCTTTCATCAAGGCACTTCTCTCAGCATTAGATGAAACGTGTACCTCTTAGAGACATGTTTTAGGAATTCCTTTGCTATGTTTGTTTCTAGAAGTACACTCAACAGATGGTTAGAAATGGATCTCTTCATGGTCATGCAATATAATCTGTTTGATCGATCCCAAGCTGTATAGGCTCCTTTATCAGCCTTCAAGCTGCTGGATGTAAATGTAAATGGCCTATTCGTTCTTATAGCCATATCAATTTTTGTCATCTCCATAGCAATCAATACATCCTCTGTCCACTTCTTCGAATTGAAACCAATAAGGGTTTCAATAGTGACACTATAATTGTTGACCGAAAAGGTGACTGCAAAATGACAATGCAAAGATCAACATAAATGTAAGACAACAACGATACTCAAATCATTAAATAATATCTATATCGAGAATCCAATTACACATATTATGAAACACCTATGGGCTAAATACATAATGTATGCAATTAGACCTCTACATAAAAGTGATCAGAGCACACACCATCAACTCTCATAGTCTCATGAGACTACTACCTATGGGCGAATAGATCATTTAAGCAATAACTTTCCTCTAGCTTATGCCTTTATGCACATTTCAAAAATCCCATATAAGGCCAACACCTGTGGACAGAATAACTAAAAATGAGACCATAGACATCCCCTAACATGCAAGCGGAACAATCCAAATATTGACTGGAAAGGCCACTGTAGTGACTACATTCTCATCAGTACCCAAAAGGCCCACAAACACAAGGGATACATCTTTATGTTATCCCCACATTCTTTATAGACATACAGTATATGACAATGTATTGTCAATAAATGCAAAACCCGAATGCACAGTCTCATTGTCACACACTAGTGTTGAAAACATTGTCAGTAAACTTTATTTGAGACTTTTATGGCTAAAAATCTCAATCAGAGCAACTATCGTGCGTTATCAAAGACCAAACCTACCATAGAAGATACAAAAACCTCAAGTATCTCCCTTATGTCAAGTTCGTTGCAAGAAAATTCACTAAAAATTGGCTTTGCGAACTTTAAGTTCCTTTTTTTGGAGTTAAACTTTATTTATTACTAATTTAACAAATCCAAAAAATGGAAATTTTCATTTTATTAATTTCTCGAACCTGAAAACTGACCCAAAATAACCTAGGACATCTTTATAGGAATTCTAAAATTTTTGAGTTTTTTGTCCTTTTATATGCTAACGTCATCAACATTTAAGCGCTGACATCGACAGGACACTGTAGTTGTTGATGTCAACGTAACATCAAGATGATGTCCCCTGTGTGTGGTTAAGGTCAGCGCGTGTAGTGCGCGCACCAAGAACTGACATGCCCTAAACTTGTAAGGCATATGTGGTGCACGCGTAAGACGTACACCCACACGCCCAGTGACAATGGAGCGTGCATCACATGCGTAACACGTTTCCTCACCCCGATTGGCTACGTGTTGAGCATCTGTATACCACGTGCAATTGCCTCTGGGAACTAAATGTAAATTGATGGCACGTGTGTGATAAGAACCACTAGCGTTCGTCATCCCGAGTTACCTCAAGCTAGCATGTGGCACACACGTGCCTACCGAGTTGCCCCCTCGTCTGCACTGTGCAGGCGAGGGGGCATGTATCACACACGCTCGATGGTCTTTGTCGCTGCAACGTTTTGGGCAATTTTCACATTTTCAACCTATTTTTTATCAAAAAAGTGAACTTTATTCTTCGAAAACCTTATGAAGAAAAACTAAAAAAATCTCTGTTTTTAGCCACCCGATCACGTAATCGCTCTGATATCACATACTAAAGCTAATGTTACATGTAACATGTAACATGAGCCTTTGTACATATCCCAGATCGAATGTAAAAGGAAAATAAATCAAGAAATGAAGAAAATAGATTATTTTAGTTCCATAACTTCAAACAAACTTTTCGAGGCCAAAAGAGTGCAAATCCACTGAGTCCTTCACGGGATCTACTCATTGAGACGTGGTCAACGTCTTTGTACAATTTTCTTAAAATATGAACCTCTAAATGGGTCAAAGTAACTTTACGTTCACAAATGATATGAGCAACTGCAGGAGACCTTAACCTCTTTATATAACATCCATATTGGGCTTCCCTATCATAGGTCCAATATTCGGTCGACATTAATCATGGTCTATTTTTCTCCTGGACTTTGGCCCATTAATCTATATCATTTATTGGGCTACTTTATTATATTTATCAAGATCAAATACGATTGCCTTAATCGATAAGTTATTAAAAGCGTTAAAATTCAATTGATCGTTGTCCACCAAATGGGAAAAATATATAACAATGAAATTTAAAAAAAACTACATCATACTTTTTTTAATTAATGTTGCTTATTTATAACATAATCATAGGTTGGTCTCCACGAAATAAAGGAATTTATTTACATGAGACTTAAATAAATATTTGCTACAATGTAAAAATTGACAAGTTTTAATAAAAATTTGATCTAGATAGTCCATTAACACCATATGGTTTTAACATTATAGAGCGCAATAAAATATTCTAGTTCAACCTTGATTTTATTCGATTAAGATAGTTTCAATACAATCATAGTTTCGATACAATCAATATATAAAATTTTTTGGCTAGTGTATTCATGCAAAATGAGAACAATGTCAAATAATACATTTGAGTTCACCAACTTCACTTTACTTTCCAAATTTTTATTTTTATTGAATATTTTTTTATTTCGTCATCTTAATAAGTTGTTGAGTTCTAAAATACATTAATTTTCTTAATTCATGTACTAATTTTTTTAAATTACATTTTAAATTTTAAATTAGTGTATTATATTAGTTACAACATGATGAAAAATAAGTATTTATTCAAGTTACATAAGTTTCAAAATAAACGAATCATGAGGAGAGGATTAAAAAATTTGCAAAAGTTTAAGTGAAATACCCAAAATTGTTAGAAATCTATTAAAGAATATTGAAGGACTATTGACACAGAGTAGAGAAATAAGGCCAAATAAGTTATAAATAATCTAATGGTAGATTTTTATCTAAAAAGTGAAGTTTTGCTACTTCAAGAGAGTGATTGAATAACCTCTAATCCCTAAAGCCTCTATAGTCACTTGGCTAGCAATTAGAAACAAGCTCAAAACTAAAAGTCAACGGCATGGCAACATCAACCCTACTTGTGTATTGTTCAAGATGGCAATGGAAGATAAAGATCATCTCTTCTTTCAATCTAATTTTTCTAAAACAGTTTGGAGTAGGATCCTCCACTTGATTGCAAATGACATCATCACATATGAGCGGGAGCAAATATTGAGTTAGTCCATAGAATACTATCATCATGGAATATTCCAATGGAATTCTTATCAAAACCGCCTTCTCCTCTGCCATTTACTCTCTTTGAAGTCAAGCATGTAATGTTAATATAAGTGAAAGAGTGAACTAAAGAGCAAGTTTACATAATATAACCAATGATGGTGTTATATTAGTGTTTAAGTCTTTGAGTTTGTGAAATTGAAAAATGGAAGCAAATCAACGTCACAGTATACTTGTAATTAGCATTGGATTCATCTATGAAGAGCATACGTAAAGTTTAAGAATAAAACTAGTGCTGGTGTGCTTCGTAGATAAGTGATAGACTCATAATTTAGTTGTTTATTGTTTTTGTAATATTAAGAATATTATTTCATTTCTAAACTCTAGTTCCTAAGGTTTTGTGCATATAAAAGGCTTCCCTATCATTGTAATTGATAGTTTTCATTGATCAATCAAAAACTCTTAGAGAGATTTTCTTCAATCTTTGTTTTAGAGAAATTCTTGTTTTAGGTTATTTAATTATTTGTGGTCTTATCTAACTTGTTGGTGGCAATTGACACTAAAATCTTATCACTCTTATTCTATCTTTTCTGTGAGTATGGTGATTTATATTCTTCATTCGTGTTATTTTTATCTTATATTTAATTGAACTTGTTTAAACATAACAGTTATTGGTCCTTATTCATATTGATAATCATATCTCACTAGTCATATTGGTGAATCTCATATCAAATTTTAATATAAGAGATATTTTCAATATTCAGGTTTATATTTGAATTTATTTATTCATGTTTTAATATTCTTTTATCTTCATATTATAAGTTCAGTTTTCATTAATGTCCTTGTCGTTCTTAGGATTCATTAAAAATATATTGTTCTTAAGTTCCTTATTTTTAATTCATTGATTTTAAAGTTTAACAAAAAATAGAAAAAGAAAAATCAAAATTTAGCAAGATTTTTCTGAAGAGAAGCTCCTAAAAGTTCCATTAAATTATACAAAAGGGACTAACAATTGTATTATTCTTTTACATGTAAGGATTGTTATTCCTTTTTCGACAAGAATAAGGTACTTTATACTTCAACTATATTTTGTTTTCTAGTTGTTCTTGCTTCTTCATACCACTATAATTGTCTCTTGTCAAGTTCTTCTTCTTCTGTATTCAATCTAATTACGTTTTGAAGAGATCCATTTTTTTTAGCCTTTAGTTGCACAAAGGAGAATGTTAAAACTAGCCTCCTTGATAGATTAACAAAGTTGTAAAGAACCTTTGATCAATAGTTTAGGTTATAAGGTAGCGTGAATTTTGAGAGAAACATGTGAGAGGTCGCTTTTACTACTAAAATTTTCCTGCAAGTTCTTTATAACTCAAAAATTAAACAAAAATTCTTCTAAAGATAAGGAAGGAATTATGGAAGACATGGTAGAGATAGATAGGAGTTTATCATGAATGCAATATGAGGCCAATATGAGCATCTCATTAGACAATTTGGTGAAGTAAGGAATAAGTTGGAGAAACATGAAGTTTTCATAGCTAGTCTATAACATAACTCACATTTACCTACTAGAGTGGATGATCTTAAGGTGTATGATGAGGATGAAAGTGATGTCAACTGCTTAGGAGAGTTAAACCTAAAGGGAGGTCAAGGAGAAAGAGGTGAGAGAGGAAATATAATAGGGAGAAGGAGGAGACATATTTGGCTTAGGCTATGATGAAGGGTATGAAACAAGGATGGATTATAATATGTGATGTATTAAGATGGATATCACACCTTTTGTATGAAAGATAGACTGAAATACCTATTTAAAGTGAGAGAGCAAGTATAGTTAGTTTTTGATTATTACATCTTTTATAAAAAGAGAAATTCAAATTGGTAGCAACATAATTTAGTGATAATATCATGAATTGTAAGAATAAATAAACCCTCACTAGGAAAAGGAGTTAATAGTCATCTATTAGAACTTTAGAGGAGATACAATTAGCGATGAGGAACTATTATGTACCAGGTTTATACTATAAGGATCCCTATAAAAAGTTACAAATGTTAACTCAAGGTTTTAAAAGTATGAAGGCATACCACAAAGAGATGGATGTTATTAATTTAGGGTAAGAATTGGTTATTTTTATATAGGAATAAAGATTGAGCAACTTGGAGATTGAACCAAAGAGGACAAGAAAAGAGGAAGCATTATGTTACAAGATCCCATAATCATGGGAATCATGGCAATTCCCACGATCATGGGATGTTTTATCTGAGAATATGCAGGATTCAGTTAAACTTTAGGTTTTCTGGACTATATAAGATATTAAACCCTCACGGAAGAGGAGGACATGAACCCTCTATGTAGAAGAGCCTCCTTGAGTGAAAAATCCAGATTTAGAGTCTTAAGAAAGGTAGAGATTTAAGGATTATCAATCATAATTAGGAAAATAGCACATCAACACCAGAATTTCCAGATTTTGACAAAGAAGAGAAGGAGTTTTCTTTATTTATTTTTATCTCTTCTAGTCTTTGTAAGAAGGAATATTTAAATGTTGGTGATGTTATAGACACCATGAGTAGTTGATTTAGTTTTAGGGATTGCTTTTGAACTATCTTGTTAAATTCCTATTTTATTAATTTGAATGAAAGATGTTTTTGATGAATCTTGATTATGTTTATACCTTGCAATAAATTGAGAGATTGAGTAGGGTAATCTGTATAGGATCATACAACGAAAGTTAGCATTCTATAGACTTACATTCATCACGTTGATTGATTATTTGAAAGAGAGATCTTGGCTAATTTAATCACCCATAGGATAACTTAATAACAAGTTAAATTGGTGGAGTGAATGGGTGAATTGAGAGATTGCTTAATCAACTTCATTTAATTTGATTAGGGATAATTAATTACACCTTGAGAGAGGGTAGTTAATACATTTGGATATCTAGGTGAGACACAATTCAATTAATAAAATAGGTGAGAGACAAGATAGGAAAAAAGTGATCTCTAGTTGTTAAAATATTGAATTCCAATTTTCTATATTTTGGTTTTATTAATTGTTCATTATTAGTCATTTAATTTTAATTTAATTTTAGTTTACTTCTATAAAACAATTTTGATTCTTAAGCAAAGATCTATCTGAATTAAGTGGTGCCTAAGCGCAATCCTTGTGGGATCGATATCCGTTTTTTAACTACAAGTCATGACTCGTATACTTGCAATTTTTGAGTGTAAAACTAGTAGACTATTTTGCAATCAACATTGAGGAGGGAACAACCCCTATTCGAACATGTTTCGTGGTCAAACAATGCTAGAGGTCAATTTTGACCTCAAGGACCACCTGGTTTTTAACAGGAGAAACCTAATTCCATGGACGCCAAATTAGACAAAATCTTGGATAAGATTGGAAACATGGATGACGCACATAAGAGATTGGAAGAAAAATTTCAACTAGTGAAACAATCATGCATCCTCCATCCACAACATAGAAGTCTAAATGGGCCAGTTGGCAGATGCACTATCTGTGCGAAATATGGGGAGCCTTCTGAATAAGATAGAAACAAACCCAAAGGAAAGAATCATAGTTATCACCCAGGCCACTGAGGCGAAGCTTGACCAAGTTGAAGAAGATAGGGAGAAGCAAAAGCAAAGGGCTGAAAAAAATGTCCTACTGAATGAACATAACTTAAAGGAAATCAAGGAGTATCGACCTACAATTATATACCCATTTTAGCAAAACAGAAGCTAAAAGAAATAGAGTTGAAGGAAGTATTTAAAGCAATAGAGTAGCTAAAAATGTGACTTACTTTTATGGAATCCATGCAAGAGAGACTAATTAACAGAAAGGAGTTGGAAAAGCTAGCGGGTGAAGTAAGAAGCATGGAGAACTATAATGAAATGGTAACATTACCAAAGGAACAAAATGATCTATATTTTTACATTCCTTGCACCATAGGTAATGTCAAAGTGGATAAGGCTTTTGCAGACTTAGGAGCTGGCATAAGTATGATGCCTTACACTTTATTCCAAAGATGAAGCTAGGAGAAATAACACCGATCAAGATTAGTGTGTAAATGGATGATTGATCGATTCACTGTTTGAGAGGTATAATCAATGGTGCTCCTATTAAGGTTAAAAAATTTACCTTTCCCATAGATTTCGTCATTTTGGACATAGAGGAAGACTTGGAGATATCAATTATCCTTGGACAACCATTTTTAGCCACCGCCTAATCTATTATAGATGTTGATGATGGCAAGTTGTCTATAAGGGTGGAGAATAAGAAGTTGTCCTTTAACCTGTCCAATGATAAAAGAAGTTCTCAAAATTCTATAGAAATCATTAAGAGAACCAAATCTCATAGAGAGGTTGAACATAATGATGATCACAAGGATCCACCCAGAAAGCCACAATCTCAAGGGCATATACAAAAAAGAAGGCGAAAATCACAGTTTGATAGCTCATTTGCAATTAATGAGACTTATGATCATGCTACCATTACATGACTCATTCAAATCACTATGACCAAAAGAAGTATGTCAAGCTACCAATGGTAAAAGAAGCGTTGCATGGGAGGCAACTGTTGGCCCCGAATTTTTTATTTATTTAAGCATGATTGGAATGAAGTATAAGGTTTTGATAAATTAAGTTTTTGAAGTTAATTATTGTGTTAATGTTAGTAGGATTTTTACTATATGGTTTAGTTGTATTAAAGTAATAAAAAGTAATAAGAAGGTTGAAGGGTATTTTTGGAAGATCACTTATAAGGTTAAAAGAGCATAAGCTTATAAGAAAGGGTAAAATGGACTTTTTGGGCTCATTAAGGGTAAAAAGGGGAAGAAGAATAGTTGTCTTGCAATTGAAGAAGAAGAAAACGAAAATTGAAGAGAGGAAGAGAGAGTGTCGTGGGAGAAGAAGAAAAGAAGAG
>JAOTAY010000191.1:4841647-4851922 GCA_025629805.1 Erythroxylum baracoense | reverse complement strand
TCTTTCTGATGATATGAAGTATGTGATTTTTGGACCTTAGGGTGGAAAGTTAGAGTTTTTAGAATTCTGCTGCTATTTAAGTGTTTTTCATTTTTCTCTATTGAGGCAGACTTTTTGCAGTAGATTTTGAGATTCTTAGAGGCCCAATTGGTTTTGGATTTCTTCAAGAAAGTTGTAGAGTTTTCTTTTATCTTTTTATTGATATCAAATTTGAAATTTTTGGAGTTCTGAGTGAGAAGATAGGAAATTTTGAAATTCTACAGCCTGTTAGGAATTGGCCTCGCAACCCCTCGCGAGTGCGAGGTGGTCGCGAGGGCGAGCCAGTGGGCTCCTCGCATGGGCAAGCACCTAGCGGTTGCGAGCACGAGATGCTCGTGGGAGTGAGGCACGCGAGATGCTCCTATCTGCCCGCGACGCGCTGCTTCCTGTTACTTCTGATTTTTCTAAAAATGCCCTTTTGATTTTACTATCATATTAAATACCCTTGGATTATTTTTGGACATGGAATTATTTTTATAAATAGGGGGAATTTATGTTTACCCTACAAAAAAATTCAAATCATATGAAATTCTTTGTTAGCTATTTTAATTAAATCATTGTTATCTATTAAATTGTGTATTAAATATTTTTCTGAAATTTTTGTTCTTGATTGTCTTATTTTAATGTATATGCTTATCTTACGATCGCACCACGCATTTTTTTCGTGGTCAACACTTATTCAATATTTTTTTTATGATTTATCTCAATTTTTGTACGGAGGTAAATTAAATGACTTTATTCGTTTTAAGTATCATTTGTAGGGAATCCCTCCCCCGTGGGAACGCGTCCAGATGTCACGTAGGACGTCGGGCCCGTGACCCGCCCGGGGAGGGTTCCAACAAATATAACCAAGGCATTCACAGATTTGGGACCTAGTATCAATATGATTCCGTACACTTTTAGTCAGAAGTTAGGGTTAGGAGAGTCACTGCCTACGAAGATATTAGTGAAAACGGTCGATAGAACAGTGCACCAACTGAAGGGGATTATTAAGAACATACAAGTACAGATTGAGAGATTCATCTTGCCCGCAGATTTCTATATACTGGACATTGGAGAAGATGTGGAAACCACTATGGTTTTTGGATGACCATCCCTGGCTACTTCTTGCTTGATCATTGACGTTGATGGGGGTGAACTAACTCTGAAAGTAGAAAAGAAGCAATTAACCTTCAAATTGTCAAAGAAAGACTATCGTTCTCCTTTACCCCCAATGCATATCAAGGAAACTGAACCTCGAGAAAAATGGGAAGATATTGAGGATCCTAAGAATGCATTCAAAAAGAAACGATCGTGTAGGAGAAGGCGAAGAAAGGAAAACCACAAGGGAGGTGGAATCCATACCAGGCTAGCTCATATGCAGAGTTTGAGTTCTGTTTTTGCATTACCACCATATCATTCATTTGAGCCACCATGAGCAAAAAGGTGAGTCAAGCTACCGACGTTAAAAGAAGCACTGCATGGGAGGTAACCCATGGAATTTTATTTTCTTTTGATTGTCTTTGTCTATTTGTTTGTTTAATTTATTTAGTTATGATTATGTTTGATTTGAGTTTAATTGATATTTATTTGGATTTTATTTGAATTTCAACTTTTTTCTCTTCGAATTTTTTGTTGTTAATATTATTTTGATGTTTTTATAGGTTATGGGATCATTAAGAATGCATGCTAAGCTTGGAAGAAGGTTTAGAAGTGAGGAAATTGCACTAACCCACAATCGTGGGAATTGGTGAGTTTCCCATGACCGTGGGAAGACTCTCTAGAATGTTTCTGGAGAGCGATCCCACGATCGTGGGAATTGGAGTGATTCCTACGATCGAGGGAAATCTCTCCAGAAAATTTCTAGAGAGAACATTCCCAAGATCTTGGGAGTCCCATCCGAGGGAAATTTTAAAATTCCCTCCCCTTTTCTCCTTTCATTCATTCTTCAAATTTTCAGACCCTCTCTCTCTAACCTACGAAACCCACTCTCCCATTCTCTAAAATCCTTCATCTTACACTAAATTCTTGGTATTTTCTTCATCTCTTTTCATAAATCTTTCAATCCTTTACTCTTATCATGCATTAATCATTAAAAAATACAAGGATTTAGGTAAGATTTTTCCTCTCTCTCTCTCTAAAAATTGAATTCATGTCTCTTTCTCTTACTTTTGCAGGTTTTCATCTTCCAATGGCTCCAAAGAAGATAGTCGCTCAGAAACCGACCAACGAATTGCACCTTCAAGTCTCCGGTGAAGGTAAACCTGATTTAGCAGCAACTTTTCATGCCCCATTTCCCATTTATTCAGAGGATGAAGGTATGCATTTCCAAGACCTTAGAGATAGGGAATTGATTACTCCTCAATACTTTGATTTTGAATTATTAGAAACCATAGGATTGAGGCAAAATATGGAGCGATTAGCTACAAATATAGGTTGGCATAGATTAATTCGTTGTGACGTGCCTATTTACCCTATGATAACTATAGAGTTTTCACTATAGTATGTTATAATCCTAAAATGGATTTATTATGGTTTAGGTTAGTTGGCGATGCTCATAAACTTAATTATCATTTCATTCATGTACTTTTTAATTTATCAAATACAAAAATTTTAGATGATCATGAGGACTTTGATGTCGATAATTACTGGAAAACTCTAAGGGGTGAAGCTAGTTTTGACTCTCGAAATGCACTAAACACTTTAATCCGAAGCGTCGAGCATTTACTTTTGCATAAATTTATGTGTTTAATAGTTTTTAATAAAACCGAAAGTAATAAATTCTCAGCCAAAGCACTTTTCTTCCTTTAGTGCATGGATCGAAAAATAAAAATCAATATGCCTTATCAGATTTTTTGATCAATAGTGAGTATTGTGAATAAGAAGAGCTCTTATTTTGGCATGTCTCATGTTGTTACTACTTTGGCTTTGTTTTACAATTATAATGTTGATAGTGTACGTGCAACTCAATATGATATGTTTAATATATCTTATTTGAGGTGCTCTGAAATTTTGGAGCTCCATTCTATGGAACTCTGAAATTCTTATATGCGTACTGCAGTAAAGAATAGGAAGGGCAAAGATACAGCCGCTTCCTAACCCTCCATATCCTAAGAGATCCCGGAGCCAGAAGAAGAAGCAATGAAGGAGGAACCAACTACACCAGCAGAGGTTGACATATTTCAACAAATCCTCAACCAGATAGCCTCCAATCATCAGCACATGACATCACGAATTAATGAGCTCGACACCCAGATGAGGCAAGTCCATAAGGAGTAGTGATACTTGAAGAAGAAATTCCTCAAGTTCTTTCAGAGGAATAATTTTGAAGCTTCTTTACTAACACCGTAGCCACCACAAAATCTCTATAGGCTTTTCTTACCCTAAACTTTTAAATTGTGTCTATTTCTTTTGTTTGGTTCGATTTCTTTTGTTTGGTTTGATTTCTTCTGTTTGGTTTCATGTCTTTTGTTTAGTTCCATGTCTTTTGTTTAGTTTGCTGTCTTTTTTGTTTGGTTTGCTATCATTTTTCTTATTTTTTGGTTGCCTTGTCACATTGAGGACAATGTGTTCTTTAAGTGTGGGGAGGTGACACTTGCGTTGTCAATTGCATCGTGTTAATCACTGTTTGCATTCTGTTACATAAATACATGTTTAGGCATATCATGTTGTTTTGTGTTAAGCAATAGAACTGCACTTGTATCATTTGGATTGGTATTTCCATAAGACTCTGTCATGCTAGTTGGAATTATATTGAATGCATGCTTGAACTTGGATTAGGCTACTTGAGTACAAAGTGAACTTTGTTAAGTGATGAAAAGTAGTTAGTTACATAAGCTTACTCACAATTTGACATTTTAGCAATGAGGTAGTGTAGAGATGCATAATGAATTTTTATTTGAGCCACTGTGAGGATTGAGCCTATATGACTCCATCTATAGTCATTTCATTTCTTTGTTGTATGATGCTTCCTTAGGTTATTACCTTCAGAACTTGCTTTGAATCGGTTTGAGTCTACTGGATGCATGCATAATAGAGATGATTAAGGCCCTTTTGTGTTAAACTTTGGCTTAAATGACCTACTCTTTTATTATCCCTTGCTACCTCATTAAGCATTAACCATTTTGTTTCTTGAAAATACCCAAAAAATTTTAAAACCTGAAACTCCATTAACTTACCCATTCACAAACTTAGTAGAGTATTAAGTAATGCATTAGTTGGGATCGTTGTGAAAATTTTGTTTACCGAGATGAGTTGAGGATACTTCTGCTTTTGAATCACATTGTATTTAGTTGCTATTTTAGTCATAGTTCTTCCATATAAAAAAAGAAAAAGAAAAAAATGATGAAAAATGAGAATAAAAATTGAAAAGAAAAGAAAAGAAAAAAGGTAGAATACGTGAGTAGCATCAATGAGTGCAGATAGTAGCATAGCTACATTTGTGTATCTCGAAATTATTTCTTATTATCCCTTTTCGCTTTTTACTTTACGAATGCTTGTGTTAAACCCTTACTTTCTTTACCCACCCTAAGCCTTACCACATTACAACCCAAAACAAGTCCTTTTGATCTATTTATGCATACAATCATTGTAGAGGAGAATTGGTGTATTAGTAAGCTTATGGTAATGTAGTTTCCTATAGGAAGTTTGAGCGAAACATTAACTATCAAACACTTGAGAGAAATGAGTGAAACCGTGAGGAAGATTCATTTTGCATCCATACTTATCCTTGAGTGATGGTGCCATATGTTGAGTTTGCTTGTGTATATTAATGAAAAAGTAGTTAGGATATTTATAGTAACTTGATATTTGAGTTGGCTAAAATTTGAGGGATTGTATGCATTGACCTTTGTGAAAATGAAGTGATGGAATTGATTGGCTGTGTTTATTTTGCTTGAGAATAAGCAAAGATTTAAGTGTGTGGAAGTTGATAAATGTGCGTTAATTTATGTTTTTCAAAGTATTTGGCATGTGTTTCTTGCATAATAATTTATTATTGTTGTATTTTAAGATTCATTTTGTATGTTATTGTTTAGTTTGATCTTCATTGTTGTTTATATAGCCCGTGGCCCGGCAGGCTGGAGTTGGTCGGCCAGCTACCTGCCAGGTTTATGGCCCGGGCTATGGCTCGACGGGCTACGGGTCAGTCGGCCCAGCCAGGCCTATCCTTCTTTTTTCAAATAAAAAACTTTCAAAACGATACCGTTTCGAAAGTAATGGTCGGGCCACGGGCCTAGTCGACGCAGCTCTTGGCCCAGCCAACCCGAACCAAAAATAGGCTGGGTCAGGCCAACTTTGACATCCCTAATTGTTCTTTTATGTTTGATGTTAACTTAGGGTAAGAATTGATTATTTTTATATAAGAATGAAGATTCAGCAACTTGGAGATTGGGTTAGATACCAAAGAAAAGAAGAAAAGAGAAAGCATTATGTTGCAAGATCCCACAATCATGGGAATCATACCAATTTCCATAATTGTGGGATGTTTTATTCGAGAACATATGTGGGGTTCAATTAAACTTTAAGTTTTCTGGACTATATAAGATATTAAACTCTCATGGAAGAGGAGGACGTGAACCCTCTATGTAACAATGTTACGAATACCGTATCGGACTTGGTACCGGATTGAGTTCTGGTACGGTATTGTACCAGTATCAGTCAATACCGGATACCGTTTCGGATAATTTTTTAAATTTATAACATAGTCTCTGAATTTTTTTTAAAATTGCAAAATAGTCCATTATCATATTAACAAGAGTTGTGATAAGGAAACAACAAGTAAAATTGAAACATGAAACAAAAACATATATTATTTAATTTACAGTTAATTAAATATATTATATATTTAATTAATTAAAATTAACTATTACTAAAATTATAAATATCTTAATTTAATTTATAAAATTAATTTAATAACTATTAATAAATATAATTAAATTTTAAAATATTTTTAAAATATATATATTTCAAATAAATTTTGATTTAATAATTAAAAATATATAAAATAAATATTAGTTTATAGCTAATAATTTTTAAATTATTTATCTTTAAAAATAAAATATTTTTATTAATATTTTATTAATAAATATTATATAAAAAGGTTAAAATAAATTTAAATAAAATAATTTATTTTTAATTTTTATTTAATGTATAATTATTAGTAATAAAATATTTATTTTATTTTAAAATTAAAAATTAAAAAATCACAATAAAAGTTTAATTAAATAAAAAATTAAAAAAGTTTTTAAAAAGAGGGGCGCGGGAGGGAGTTTAAATTTTGAAATTTTTACAACTTAGTTCCTATATTTTTCAAATTTTCTAGTACTAGCTGATATTTGGCCGGTATTCATAATACCGACCAATGTTTAAACCCGGTACTATATACCTATCGGTACGGTACGGAATCCAAAATGCTGCTATGTAGAAGAGCATCCTTGAGTGAAAATTCCAGTACCGGCTAGTATTATCCGGCCGGTACGGTACGGAATCCAAAATGCTGCTATGTAGAAGAGCCTCCTTGAGTAAAAAATCCAGATTTAGAGTATTGAGGAAGTTGGAGATTCAAGGATTATCAATCACAATTAAGAAAATAGCACATTAATACCAAAATTTCTAGATTTTGGCAAAGAAGAGAAGAAGTTTTCTTTATTCAATTTTCTGTCGTTTTTATCTCTTCTAGTCTTTATAAGATGGAATATTTGAATGTTGGTGATGTTATAGACACTGTGAGTGGCTGATTTAGTTTTAGCGACTACTTTTGAACTATCTTGTTAAACTCCTATTTTATTAATTTGAATGAAAGATGCATTTGATGATTGTTGATTATATTTATACCTTGCAATAAATTGAGAGATTGAGTAGGTAATCTATATAGGATAGTACAACGAGAGTTGGCATTCTATAGACTTACATTCATCACGTTGATTGATTAGTTGAAAGGGAAATCTTGGCTAATTTAATTGATCACCTATAGGATAACTTAATAACTAGTTAAATTGGTAGAGTGATTGGGTAGATTGAGAAATTGGTTAATCAAATTCATTTAATTTGATTAAGGATAATTAATTACATCTTGAGAGAGGGTAGTTAATATAATTGGACATCTTAGTTAGGCGAGCCACAATTCGATTAATAAAATAGGAGGGAGACAAGATAGGAAAAAAGTGATCTCTAGTTATTAGAACCTTGAATTCCAATTTTCTACATTTTGGTGTTATCAATTGTTCATTATTTGCCATTTAATTTTAATTTAATTTCCCAGTTTATTTCCATTAAAAAAATTTGTTCCTAAAACAAAGATTAATCTCAAATAAGTGGTAACTAAGCATCATTCCCTGTGGGATCAATATCTACTTTTTAATTATAAGTCACGACCCGTATACTTGTAATTTTTGAGCGTAAAATTAGTAGACTATTTTACAAGATCAACAAATAGGTATATAACTTCAAAATATCCTAATAAGAAGGTAATAACATTAAGGTGGGTGGAGAGTACTTGTCAGAGAGTGAAGAAGAGGCAAATGAGGATATGTCTAATTTGAAGGATGATAGATTTGATGAGTGTATTAAGAGCCTAAAGAGAGAAGTATATTGATCACTAGGAGGGCATTGAGCATGTATATGGCAGAGGAAGATGTGAATGAACAGTAAGTTAATCTCTTCCATACAAAGTGTTTTATCACATATCAAGTTTGTAATATGATCATAGATAGAGAGAGTTTTACAAATATAACTAGTACAAAGGAAGTAGGAAGTTAAGATTGTCAGCTACAAAGCTCCTTAAACTATACAATTTAAAATAATTGAATAAGAGTGTGAAGATTAATGTAACAAAATAACTATTAGTTTCTTTCTCAATTAAGAGGTACAAGGATGAGGTGCAATATGATGAGGCATATATGCAGGCTGGTTACGTTCTTTTAAGACATATTTGATAATTTGATAAGATAGTCATGCATTATTATGAGTACAATGATCGTTATCTTTTATCATGAATAGAAAATTAGTTACCCTTACTCCATTATCACTAAATTAAGTTTACGGAGATCATGTGAAGATTTACGAGAGGGAGCTAAAGAAATTAAGAGGAAAAATCAAAGAAAATATATATAAATAGTTCAAACACTTTAGGCAACAAAAAAAAAATAAACATGACAGAAAATAAATGAGTTTGGTAACGAGAGTAAGGATGTGATAGATGCATCATTGTTCAAGCATCAAAAGCTTTTTCTTATTTGCAAAGAATATTTTTCTTTTTCTTAGTGTTCATACTAATAGTGTTTTGCTAGTTATATGGTTTCTCTATTATAGGAATTTGGTGATCTCTTTTAAGAATATTCTAAGTGGATTACTACCTATAAGAGGGGTAGAGTACTAAATCGATTTTATCCCTAAAGCTCAAATTATAAATCATCTTGTATATAGGATAAAACTAAAAGAGAAAAAGAGATATAAAAATAAGAAAAAAAATAAAGAAGGGCTATGTAAGAGAGCATTTGAGCCTTTATGCCATGCCTATCTTAATAGTACCAAAAAAGATAAACTTGGTGAATGTGTATGTATTGTCTCGATATGATTTTATATCCCCAGGATGATATATTTGACAAATTGTATGATACCCTACTTTTTCTCTAAAATTAATCTAAAATATAGGTACTATCAAATTAGGATTAGAGAAAGTGATGAATAGAAAACTTCCCTTAATACTAAATTTGGTTTGTACGAGTGGCTAGTAATGTCTTTTGGTTTAACTAATGCACTTAACATTTTTATGAGATTAACAAACCATATTCTGCCTAAGTTTTTTAGACAAGATTGTTGTTATGTATTTTAATGATATTTTTGTCTATAGTAAGACTTTAGATGAGTAATAATACATAAAGCAAGCTAACAAAGAGATAAAATAAATAGTATTTGAATGTAGAGATTGATTTTGGGTACACACGAGGAAGAAGAGGTTTTTATGCAAACACTAGTACAAGTTGTAACTAAGAGGATATAGAATTTGTCAAGTCATGAAAAGAGTGAATAACAACGCTTAGAGGATCGACTTGCTAAATGAATATGGTGTTGATATCACTTGTAATATTGTTGATTTATCTATTTTTAACTTTGTAGATGAAAATGTCAATTTGGTTACAAATCCTTTTGAGGAGAGAAAAAATAATGAGTCAATTATTTACTCAAGCTACACAAGTTTCAAAGCAAGGGATCCAAAAATAGGGGCTTAGAAAAATTGCATTTTATTAAATTAAGGCACTGATGGTTACTGGATATCTATTAAAGAACATTGGAATACTATTGACAAGGAGTATAACAATGAAAACCAAAAAAACTTTAAATGATCTAATGGTAAATCTTTATGCAATAAGTGAAGTGTTGCCACTTTAAAAGATTGAAATCAAGCCTATAATATTGATTAAAATGAAGGAGCAAAATAAAGAGTAAGGTTACATAATGTAAACAATGTCAGTGGCGTGTTGGTGTCTCACACCAGTCTTTCAATGGTTTGTTGATTGGAGAAATAAAAACAAATCGGTGCCAAAGTAAACTTGTAACCAACGTCAAACTAATCTACAAAAAAAAAATCGATACTAATGTGCTACTTGGACAGGCTTATATTATTTATAAATAATATAAATAAATTTCATATTATTTATGAGTCCTTTTTTAATTAAACTTATATCGATAGAATGATCCTTGTTCTTTGTTAATACTAGTATCGAATCTTATTAGTTCTATTAATGACAATCATATTACATAATCTTCAATTTTATCTAATTTTCTTTAATTTATAATAACATAGAAAAAAACTACTAATTTAGTAGACAAGTGATTATGAAATCATGTGAAATAAAATGTTTTAAATTTTATGAAATTTAATTAATAATTGAATGAATTTATTATATTAATAAGTTTATCATGAACTTATTTTCTTTTTCTAATTATTTTAACTAATTAAATTATTTTATCATTTATTTTAACTAATTAAATTATTTAACCTAATTTTACAATCCCTTAATTTTATCCCAATCTTAAGATAATTTAACTCTAAAATTCTACTATTCAATCTTCACCTGGTTTGTTCATTAGAAATAGGGATGACAATGGGTAGGGTTCGGTTCGGGTGTTACTCTACTCATATCCATATCCATTTTTTATGACTCAACTCATATTCATTTCCATATCCATCGGTTTTTACAATTTACTACCCATATCCAAATCTATTGGATTGTTCGGGTTTTTGGATATTCATCA
>JAOTAY010000191.1:4815643-4841547 GCA_025629805.1 Erythroxylum baracoense | reverse complement strand
AAAAATTCCTATAATTCTCTAAAAATGGAAAAACCCTAATAATCCTCTCCAATACCAATTATCAATCACACAAAGCAAAGTTTCTATAAAACACAATTATTCACACTTAAACCGGGAAATGTCATGAATGCATGTACAATCATTTACATGTGCAAAAATTCGCTATTTGTTATTCATGTGCATATATGAATGTATGAATATAGCAAAGCAATATTTAACACTCCTAACCCGTGCCAAATTACCAAATTGCCCTTCCCATTGGTGAGGGGATGTTACACCTACCTTAATCCTAATACCAAACACATAACTAGAAACACTGCCAAGGCTGATATTTTAAGTTGTATAAGAAGTCTAAGGCTTCTATTGAAGAGATGCTTAAATCATGCCTTGGTCGCATATGTCTTACTATGGATATATGGACTTCTTTATTATCAGACTCCTTTATGGCAATCGCTGCTCATTTTATTGATAAAGATTGGAAACTCAAGAATCTAATCCTTAATTTTTCTCATTTACCTCCTCCTTATAGTGGTGTGCTCATTTCTGAAAAGGTTTCGAAATTGTTGAGTGGCTGGAATATCACGGAGAAGATATTTACCATCACCATGTATTCTTATAAGAATGTATTGAATGCAAAATATGTACTGATTTTAAAATGTAAGTTTTTGCAAGTGCATTGTACGGCACATATGTTGAATTTGATTGTGGAGGAAGAGCTAAAAGAAATTGATGTGGGAATATTCAAAGCTCGAGAGAGTGTTGAGTATGTTAGAGGTTCAAGTGCTAGGCTTAAGCATTTCAAAGAATGTGCTAGAGAATTGAATATTTCTTGTAATAAAAAGCTAAAGCAAGATGTAGCAACGAGGTGGAACTCTACTTATAAGATGTTAGAATCTATTCTTTTTTATAAGGATGTGCTTAATCGTTTTGTTAGTGTTGAACCTCATTTCACCTATTGTCCCACATTTGATGAATAGGAGAAAATTGAGGCTTCATGCAAGTTCTTAAAACTCTTTTATGATCTAACCCATTTGTTTTCTGGTAGTAAATACCCCACTACTAATCTTTTCTTTCATGGTGTTTGGGCTATTCAATTAAGATTGGTTGAGGAGTTTACGAAATCGGATCCTTTTATTAGTTCAATGGTGCAAAGAATGAAAGTAAAATATGATCATTATTGGGAAAATAGTAATTTGATTCTTGCCATTGCTGTCATTTGGACCCTTGCTATAAGATGAAGTGTGTAGATTTTGCTTATTCTAAGATCTATGGAAAAGATGATGGTGTTTTGAGGGTTAAACAAGTTAGGGATGATCTTTACACATTGTTTAAGGAGTACAAGGCAACATTAGGCAATTTCAGATGTCAAAGGGTGGGTTCAGCAAACCAAGTTGATCATCGAGGACAGTCTAGCTCTCAAGATGTTACTGATCCATACTCTTCTGTAAGTGTCATAATATTTTTAGTATATGTTAGTTTAATTATATTTATACAAGTTTTTATTTTATTATTAATATCCACATGTATTGTTTTTCTTTTTAAGGATTATGGTGAATACGAAGGTGATCAAGAGTACTTGGAGGGAAAATTAGAGGTGGATTTGTACTTAGGAGAGCCTCCCATGGATAGGAAACTAGATTTGGACATCTTACAATTTTAGAAATCGGTACAATGTCGTTTTCTAGAATTGTCTAAGCTTGCACGTGATATTTTAAGCATTCCCATAACTTCTGTGGCATCTGAATCAGCCTTTAGTTATAGAGGTAGGGTTTTGAAGCCGTCTAGATGTTCATTGTCTCATAAAAGTATTGAGGCAATCATTTGTACTCAAAATTTGATGTTTGGATTAAATGGTATGTATTCTAAAATTCTAATATCCCATGTCTCTTTTTTATTATTTTGATTGTAAAGTATGTCACATGCTCTTTTGAAAACCTTTTTATTTTTAATTAGTTAATTTTTTATTTAGAACAAAGTAATGGCGACATTGAAGGATTGATTGATGAAATGTTAAGCTTGGATATCAATGAGGCTATTTCATATGAACCTAATCAAGTAGTTCTTGATGAGTGATAAAGTTTATCATTATTTTATTCTAATTTATTGTATTAAGTTTTGATTGTTATATACATGTTAACTTGTGTCATCTTTTTTTTCCTCCTCAGATCATGGGGTCTTTGGGACATGAAGAATGTGATATGAAGAGTTTGATGAAGAAGGATTTGTTATTTCTTGCATGTTTTATTTAGTTTGAATTTGTAGTATGAACAACGTGGTTTACTAGTTTTAGATTTGGTGTACTGTTTGTGCCTTTGTAACTTTTTACTATAATTTTGTTGGAGACTTTGAATTTGGTAGTTGTATTTTTTTTTAATTTGGTTGTAGACTTACCACTTGTTTGGTTTGAATTTCAACTAGACAACCATAATTTAGCTTTCTTTGCTATAATTTTTTGATTGGTTTTACAGAGAAAAAAAGATGGAAAGAAGATGGTGCAATTTAATGGCCCTTTGCTATTAGTTAAAATCGGACAAACCGATTCCAAATTGGATTGGGTGTTTTCTAATTCAGTTCGATTCTGGGTTAGCTTGGTAAAAAAAATTAATTTCAAACCAGTTTAGGGTCATGAAATTTTTACCATTGTCTGAATTGTCCGGAACTGGTTTGATTTAAAATCGATTTTTTGCCAGCCCTACTAACTTCCGTATCATTTTCAAGTCTGTTTAGATTATGCTTGCCACACCACACTCCCATGAAGTTTGAAATTTAGAAGGCATTATGCTTGCCGCACCACACTCCAATGAAGTTTGAAATTTAGAAGGCTTAATCGATATTAAATTTGCTGAAAATTAAAAAAAATTAAAGAATTTTATTTATATGATTGAAAATTTTATTCTTACGTATTGAAGAACTTAAAGTTTAATTAAAAAAGATTATTAAAAGTAAAACAGTTACTTTTTATATTAATGCATAAATTTAACTATAACATCTAGAGAGAACAATTATAATCTTAACATTTAGAAAATATTAAGCTTGGACCGCACTCTAATAGAAATTTTAACATTTGTCTATTAAGTGTTAGGTTAATGTAGACCTGAAAAATTTTAATATTTTTTTAGACCCCTACTGCCATATCTTAAAGTGAGACTCATTTTTGTAGCAAAAACAATTTTTAGTAAAAATTTCGCTAACATGCGAGATCTGAAAAAATCTAGTAGTATGTAAACTTACTCATAACTAATAAAAGGACTATTTAACAGAAAAGAAAGAAAGAGAAAATCAACCAAAACGAAACAAAATAAAATAATAGTAATAATAATAAACAAATAAATTAATATTATAATAATATAATAACATAATAATAAAAAATAATAATAGTAATAATAATGATAATGGATTGTTTTTAAAAAATATAAAAATTTTAATTTATTTATAATTATATATACCATTAAAGTAGCTTTTAATGGTACCTGGCCTCATTTTCTTGCATATAACCATTTATACATTGAATCCATAGTTTTAACTGAACATATATCAGTAAAAGTGGGAGAAGTGGGGAGAGCATTATGATGGAAGGGGATCTGTTCTCAAATGAACGGATAAATGGGCTGAGACTGAATTGGGAACTAAATGGGGAGACAAGTGCGAAGAGAAGTTCTTTGCTGGTATAGGGTCTCGCCAGGGGAGACTTGGCATGTTTCTCCAAGTGGTGAACGTACATGTTTTCACCTGCTTACGATTCTGTGATACATAAACTCCTTCTCTATTAGTTGTTGTTTTTTAAATGAATTGTTGCTGTAACCTGCATCATTCGTATATTGTCTCATTTGCATGTGGGTCCATCGGAAACAGCCTCTCTACTATGTAGGGGTAAGGCTATGTACTACTAGACCTCCCCAAACCCTGCTTTATTGTTGAATTTCAGACTGGACGATGATGATGATGATGATTCTTATCATGCTAGTACAAGACAACAACATTCTCTCGTGTTGGGAGATCACAGCGATGTAATTTCTAACAATCTAAATGAAATCTGAATTTCCCACCTTAGGCTCTCTTTCTACGCAAAAACGAACTGATTTAAGGCTTTTCAATTCCAGTGATTTAGGCAACCAATTTCATTGAAAATTTTCGATTCTAAAACGATTTAGTTTAGTTAAACAACTTAATCAAACTTAATTAGTTAATTTAATTAAGTATAACGTATAAAAGTGTTAAGCATATCTGTCTTATGTGATAAATCACATCAACAATGTTAACAAAAATAATAGCGCTGGGTTAGAATTGAAAAATATTGAAAGTTTTAGTATTTAATTATCACTTTTTTAAGTACATGTTATAATTGTAAAATTGAATAAAATTTTAAAAATTTTTTAAATAACCCTTACATTTTTTTTAAAAATTTTTTAAATAACCCTTACATTTTTATCACTGATAATAATTGTATATTAGATAGAACTTAAAGATAAATTATTTTTAATTAAATAAATTTATTTTAATCTCTTATATAATATCTATTAACAAATTATTAATAAAATTTTGATTTCTAAATTAAAATAAATAATTTAGAAATCAAAATTTTATTTAAAAGTTAATATTTAATTTAATATATTTTAATTATTAAATTGAATTATTTTAAATTCAATTATATGTATTAATAATTATTTTATTTAATTTATTTATTATATTTAAAAGTTAATATTTGTTTTAATATATTTTAATTATTAAATTCAATTATATGTATTAATAATTATTTTATTTAATTTAATTTAATTATAAAAAGTTAATTAAATTTTAAAGTAAAATTAAATCATTCATAATTTTTATTAATAATTAATTTTAGTTACTTAAATATATGATATTAAATTTCATAATTTTTTGAAAACTGAAAAAATTAAAAAAAACCTAAAATTCGAACAAACAGAAATTTTTTTAGTAAATTTAAAAGAAAAATAAAAAATAAAAAATAAAATAGTTAAGTACCAAAAAATCTTAAATTATTGTTAATTTTTTAATTATACCTTGAAATTTAAAAAGTAACAATAAAATATTTAAATTTTTATTTTTTTCAATTCTAATATTAGTCTCATCTTTATTTTTATTAACGTTAAACTACCACGTGTGGACAGGCCCTCGTTATTCAAAGTACATCATTTTATGATAAATCTGACAGTTTTACCCTATCATCGTTCTCACTCTATATCTTGAATCCCCAACTTATTTTTTCACTCAAGCACAAAATCACTCTATCCTCTCCGGAGCAATGTGCCTTGCACCATACCGTTTCATATACTTTTTTCCGGCATAACAAAATCCAGGAAACAAAGTCAAGTAACAGCGGTAGGTTTAATGCCAACCAAAATCATCTCCTCCAGTAACTTCATCCTATCATCAACTCTATCCACCGCAACATACCCTTTAATCATGGTCGTATGACTCATAACTGCAGGGCCGTTCCTTATATTTTATGGCCTTGAGTAAAGTAAAAAAAATTTTCTAATTTTTGCTTATTTTAGACTCTTATAAAGAAAAAAAATAAACAATATATAGACTCTTTTTGTTGTTATTTATTAAGTCAAGAATAAGCTCTATTTTATTTTATTTTATTTTTATAAAAATAAAAATAAACTTTATTTTATTATTTATAAAAATGGGCCTTGAGCATGTGCCCCGCCCTGCCCATACCCAAGGCCAGCCCTGCATAACTGTAGGTCTTATGTTCTTTCTCTTCATTTCCATAAAGAATTTCTCCGCCTCCAACTTTTTTAACCCAAAATACCCGTTCATTATGACTGACTCCATCAGGGGACAACCCTCTCGCCCAGTGCAAAACATTATAAACTAGCTAGAGTGTGATTGAACACGGGCATCAAACTCCGGATTGAGTTCCACAACTGGGTCGTCCACGCCTGATTCACCGTCATTTCACAAATTACATCCTCTAGTTTTCAGGGTCTTGATGCTTCTCCCTAATTCTTTGATCTTCAACGCCACTCGTCCTCTTAGTTTTGGGTACGGAATGCGAGTCTAAAGATGGAGCTTTTAACGTTGATTGAGAATGACGGCCAGTGTGATTGACTCAGTTGGTGTGATTGTCTCTAAAATTTACCATGGACCCAATTAATGAGGGTATATTGAGATGTCACGTCAGTTAAGATGGCGGTAAAATTAATGTTAAGTTAAAATTTTAAAAAATTTTAAATTTTTGCCTATGACTTTGTATTGTTTGCGGAAGCGAAGAACTCCCAAGCTCAAGTTATCGGGGAAACTTTGGAGGAATTTTGCCAAGCTTTTAGACAGAAAGTTAACATCGATAAAACGAAAATCTACTTCTCCAGGAATGTTAAAACGGAAACCGCGCAGGCCCTGCATATTAAGAGTACCAATAATCTGGGCAAATATCTAGGTATACCGTTGATCCATGAACATATCACACGGAACACCTATCAGGACATCCTGGATAATGCCCAAAGGAAACTTACAGGTTGGAGCATCAGACAGCTATCGCTAGTGGGACGCATCACCCTAACTCAATTGGTGATTTCGACTCTCCCGATTTTCACAATACAAAAAGTGCAACTGACGCGACGGCTTTGTGATGACTTGGAACACATTATGCGCAATTTTTTCTAGGATTCCACGGAAGAGCATAGGAAGATACCCCTTGACAACTGGCAAACTGCGGGTCAACCCAAAAAAGTTGGGGGCCTAGGCATTAAGCGCATTAAGTCTTCCAATGATGCGTTCTTAACCAAGATGGGCTGGGCATTGATTACCCAACCTTATGGGTCTGAGTATTACAGCTAAATATTGGATAGACTTGTGCTCCATCCCTCATATGTTGGACAGGATAGGGGCCTCGAGCTTTTGGCGGGAAATTGTAGCAACTTGGCAGTATGTCTATCAAGGTATCAAATGGAAACTGGGAGATAGTTGACACATACGCTTCTGGCTGGATAATTGGTTGCAAGATTGGGGTCCCTTTCTTTCAGTAGCAACCTCTCCAGTCCCCAAAGACAATCTGGACGTTGTAATTGCAGACTGAGGATGGCACTTGGAAGTGGGAGAGGTTCCATCAATACCTTCCATCCTCTGTGTCTAGATATAGCAGGGATTACCCCCCATGCTCCTAATACAGCGGATGATAAAATTAGCTGGGGTATTACTGAGCATGGAAGATTCACTGTGGCGTCCACCTACGAATTAATCGAATGACACATTCTAGTTTGTTCGCAAAGTCCCTGGGACATAATCTGGAAATAGCCAGGACCCCAGTAGATCAGAGCTTTCCTCTGGCTCCTAAAAAAGAAGAAGCTCCTGACGAACAAACACAGAGTGGAGCGACATATTGCGACAGATAGCAGTTGCCATATATGCGGTCAGGTCGAATCCATAGTTCATATCCTCCGGGACTGTCTGCGAGTGCAAGCGTTTTGGAGGACCTTCCCCTCGGAGCTCGTAGATACGGAGTTTTTCCATCATGACGAGGAGATCTGGGTAAACTCCAACCTTAGGAAGCACTCGCCGATGGTACACCGAGATTGGCCTACCATTTTTGGAGTCGCATGCTGGATGCTTTGGACTTGGCAAAACAAAAGTCTTTTTGAAGCCGAATTTATTTGGCCGGAAAACGGTTCGCAAGCCGTTTTGGATTATGTCGAGTGGATAGCCAGGGCGAGAGCAGTGGAAAGCTATGTGTTTCCGCACCAGGGCATCTCGGTAGGTAGCCTAGTGGGTTGGACTAAACCGTCAGAAATGGGTTAAACTCAATACGGATGGCGCGTTCACACAGGGAGTCGCAACCGCTACTACGAGTGGTCTGATTAGAGACTGGCACGGCAAGTGGTGTGGATGGTTTTTCTAACACATTGGAAACAGTTCACCTTTAACAGCAGAACTCTAGGGAGTCCATTCGGGCCTCACATTAGCTTGGTCGATGGGTTATCGTAGGATCATAGTAGAAGTGGACTCCTTAGAAGTCATTAACATTATATCATCTCCCATTACCATGACTGATCCAAATCATTTCTTGTTGGCAGGTATCCGTGGTCTGCTCCACCGAGATTGGGAGGTCAACATCCAGCACGTGAACTGTAAAGGGAACCAGAGTGCAGATAACCTGGCCGCCCTAGCCCTGAAGGCCCGGCCAGGCATTCATTTTCTTCAAGAGCTTCTGCTGTCTACTCGGGATCTCTATCAGAGATACAGGCAAGGCGCAATATGCTGCAGAACATTGAGCTAGTTTGTTTTTTTGGTGTTTTAGTTTTCCCTGGTATCAAAAAAATTTTTAAAAATTAAAATTTTGGCAAAAATTTAAAAAAAATTTATAATTATCCTAAATTAAAAAATACAATCAAGCCCGTAGAAAATTTGTAGAAGCTTCACGACACAGAAAGTCTTGGAAGGACAAGAATGTCCATTCAAGTAAGAGTAAAGACCCTTCCACGACACGCGATTGAAAACTTGCCGAGTCATTTGAACGGACAACTGATGTGCAAACCTTATGAAACCAACCAAACAAGAGCTATAGCTCCATACGTCTGCGTGCATAGATCTGGCCCAATTTTCTCTAGCACTTCATATGGTAAACTCAAAGTTCCAATTCCCACCAAGTTCGATCATGGACCAGCATTAATTGGGTCTACCAAAGGAATAGAAATAGGCATTAATATAAAAGACTCAATCCGCATACTCAAACCCAAATGATGCGGAAGGAAGCTCCTGTTTGCCCTTCCCAAATTAGGTTGGAAACACCACATATTTCCAAGGCTTATAACTTTTGGACTATATGATGAATTATTGGCCGACTTAATATAATTCCAATCATGCGTGTAAGGAATGTTAGGTTGGGTTAATTAAAGGTGACGTTCTTCAAGCTCGAATCCAGCCAATCGTGAACAACGCGTACAAGTTTTGGTCAGGAGAATTTGTTGGAAAGTTAGACTTAGACACCATTGATCTAATAGGCCCACCATTTTAACTAAGTTTTGAAAAGCAAAACCCAATCAAATTTAACTTGGGATACATCATAAAACATTTCTTTTTTTCTGATTAGTTTTATGTCCCACCCAAAACCCAGTTTAGCTCATATAATATGTTTCTCAACTAACTTGTCTGCAATAATTGGAAACCAACTTCCGCAGAGAACTGTACCTGCATTGGTCTGTATGCATATCTAACGTTATCAACATTCTCGTAAAGTTTCATTCTTTATTTTAAACAACAAGAAACGGCGCCTTCCCCCAAAGAGCGTGAAAAAGAATTATGTTGATGCAGAGTGGGGCCTACTTGTCACATAGCAGCAAACAAATGCCCCACCAAACAACCAATCCATCTTCACACCTTCACTTTTCGCGATCATGATCACAACTTTGATTCATCAGTCCACATTTAAAAGCTTATCACGGGACTATAAACTGAAATGCAACTGTGATGCCTAACACAGGGAAGAACTCCTCCCTACTGATGCAGCATTGATGAAGCACAGCTGTAACCCAATCAATTCTCACCCTCTTGCACAGTGCTAGTACTTCCAGCTATAGCATCTGACCTCTTGTCCCTCTTCTATTGCCCTTTTAACCACTCCTCAAAAGCAGACAAACTTAGACCAAAACATTAAACTCCATTTCTGCGAACAACCCTCCTTATGGCTGCTTCCACATTCAAGAAGCTCACTCTCTGTTTCTTCTTTTCTGTCCTGTTTCTCACTCTTTCTTCTACATCCACTGAAGCCCATGCCGATGACAAGAGCTTGAAGTTAATCACCGACGCTGCGGAGTGGCCGCTTTCTGTGGCAATGTACGGGGGTTTGGATGATGACGAGGACGACGAGGGTGATGGGTTGGTTGGCTTAGTTAGCGACGAAGGTAAGATAGATCGCAGGTCTTTGTTCTGGCGTAGATTTCATTACTATATCTCGTACGGTGCTCTGTCGGCTAACAGAATTCCTTGCCCCCCTCGCTCTGGGAGGTCTTACTACACTCACAATTGCTTCAAAGCTAGGACTCCTGTAAACCCCTACAGTAGAGGGTGTTCTAGGATTACTCGTTGCAGGAGATGAGTTGCATGTTTTGGTGTTCGCTCCATGTTTGGTTTTCGTTAAAAACTAGGTTGTGGTGAAAAGATGTATGTGAGTAATTGTATGTGGAGATTAATTTGCGTTTGAGTTCGAACGGTGATGGCATTATTTTGATGCCAACTTTATTGATATATTTAATGTTACTTATTATCTCAACTCGAGAAGTAATGGAAACTGTTCAATGTTTATTACTTCCTTAAATTGTTCCGTTTTATGGCCTTTAATTTGGTTGACTGCAAGGGAGAGGAGAATTTCATTATCCTTTTTTTCCTTCATCTTTCAAGGAGTATTTGGAATTCGTGACGCAGGTTTTGTGTTGATGAAAACAGAATTCAGACGTGATGTTTGTCCATAATAAGAGTGGGAAATCTTAAACCAAGTTTGGCTGGAAAATGTGTGATTTCATCGTTAAAACTACCTTCCATCAAACTTGGGAACTCCCAAAACGGTCATGAAGATGGCTATTAAATGCCAGGAGCTATGTACTGTTGGTAAGTGATGGTTTAAAGAAAAGGATCAAAATTTTAGTTGAAAATCGAAAAACTTAAATGCTTGACTCTGCCATCAATCACAGCATGATTTGGCAATTAAAAATCCAAAAAATTATAAGCTGCTTCTCATGAACTGGGAAGGTAAAACGGTATGACTTAGTCGGTGAAGGCTCGCAATCAATGACTAGATGCGACTGTAGTTATTGCTATCTCAGGACCAGCTTGTCTGGGGACTTAGATCCTCTGTCCCAGCAACCCTGGCTCAATTTATTTTCCAATCTATCCTAACTATTCATGACCCTGGCTCAATTTATTTTCCAATCTATCCTAACTATTCATGTGGACTGGGATAAAGTTGGGCCAGGATTATTGGGACAGAGAATTTGAGGGGGGGCTTGTCTGGGGGTGGGGCTAGTCTTTCCCAGGCATGTGTTTTGGTTACGGCGAGCCAAACATGCTGATTACGAATCAAGTCTATATAGAAATGGGATCGAAGTAGAAAAGCAGGCCAGTTTAATCAAATCCAACGTAATGAAATGCATATGCCAGTTTCATTACAAATATATATATTGGATTAAGGTAATCCCCGTGGGGAATGTGTCGGCATGGTTAGTCCTGCGATCCGTCCCAATCTGCTTCAAATGCCATCGTTTACGTTTGGATTTTGTCAATTGAGTTCAGGCTGGTTGGGCTGGATTTCATCCAATTTGTCCTGACCAGACCCACACTGGCTCCTAAAATAGTGAGTCAGTATCAGTATTCGACATGATGGATGGGTGCGTGGCATGAACTAACTGGGCTTTACATAAACACATGGTGGTGTACAAAACCCAACACGCAAATAAGTTGAAAATTGGCAATTGGCAACACGGTACTGGGTAAAATAAGTTGGACCAGTCCAATTCCCCCCGTTAATGAATCTATCTTTTCATGACCTCGTATAGGATTGAGACAAGTAGAAGTCCACATTCAGATCCCCCGCAGGAGGATTTATTCATGGTAAAAAGTATATAAGTAGAGTTCCAGGCAAACAAGGATTCTTCCCAGTTTTAATTATATTTAATATAGTCGTTATTAAATTAACTGTTAGTACCCTTATCCATTTCTTGTTTGACACTTTGACTGAACAAACAAGGATCCGCGTAGCTTCAGCTTTAGCCTCTTCAACATGGTAAATTAAATTGTAATAGTTTGTTTATTACGCAATTTAGGGTGCGGGAGAGACAACCGAGTGGAGGAAACACTACGCAGGAGTCTATGAAACAAGAAAGTGTATTTATCGTCAAGGTCAACGCACTCTTTCCACACATGCTCTTCTTTCATTCGAGTCCATCCATATTTCCTATGTCAACCCCGGGTTAATGTTAGAAAATTAGGTCTGCCAAAAAGTGATAAAACATTCATTTGATTTAGTATAACTTATAAATTTCAACTCTTCTCATAAATCAAACAACCTATTTAAAGAAAATACAAAACATATTATCTTTTTTAATTACAATAAAACTTATAATCATTATCATTTGAACGTGTACTTCATTGAATTATTGTGTATAAGTAATAATTATATAATAAATTATTTAACAATTGAAAATTAAATAAAATGGTTCAATTCATGACAGTAACCCTTTTTCATACCCACGTTGTGTGAACGTAAAAAAAAAAAGGGAAGAAGAATATGGAATAGAAGACCAGAACCTACTGTCTGTAGATAGGAATGAAAACGGTCAATGTAGTTTTGCGATTAGGTAAGGGACACCTACATTGATTATCCAAAAGGCAACTTCGGGGAAAACGTCAAAGGCATTTGAACCATTAAACGAATGTGAACATCCTTCATTCTATGTCCATACAGTAAAATAAACGTGACAAATGTGAACAGAATCTGGTATTCTTTTTGCTTGGCTGATGGCTGGTCTTTCTTCTTACTCTTCTACGTTGAATCCATGGCAAAAAAGGAGGGCGTAAATTGGTCAAATTAATCCCCCCAAAATAAAATGCTCTCCAAAATCATATCCAGTTCTAGTAGACGCATATCCACTTTCGTTAGGATATGCGTCGGTTGGTCCACGAAATCAATCTTCCCGGTTGTCACCCAAACTTCTCACCGTTCGACTTCAGAAACATCGAATCTCACCAGCAGCAACTACAAAATACAATGACTCAATTTCACTAATATCTTATGATTTGTGTGTTCTTAAATAATGATACCTGCGATTTTAATTTAATTACATTATCTCGTTTCTTTTTTGGTTAAATTGATCTAGTGAATCAATTTCTCACACCAGAAGTATCTCACTGATATGTTAATGTTTTCATTTTGCAAAGTTTTGATATTTCGACTTCATGAAATTTAAATTTGTATTTTAATTTTAAATAATTAATTGGATAAAAATTTTATTTAGCATATAAGTGTAATTGAAGATCTAGTTGATGCTAACTATAAAATATTATTATTTTAAGATTTATATCAATACCGCTTATTCATAAAAAAGTAATTTCTTATATATCCATCATCTTTTGTCTTTTACAAAAGATTATTTTTATGATTTAAATTTATTATTTTTTTATCATAAAAGAGTAATTTTGTGGGTTGTTCCAAAATTGACATTTAATATTTGTTAAAACATAATTCTCCATAATCAAAACCATCTCAAATCACATGAATTTTTGGTATTCCTTAACGCTGCCAAAAACAAACAAGGAAGAAGTTGAAGTAACCTTTAGTTGAAAGGAGGAGCGGAGCAGTAGGAGCATAAGAGGAGAAGCAAATTGGAGGGTCAAAATTGAGCTACAGCTGGGTAGTGGGTCACGCTCACGTCATCAGTGCATATTACGTAATAAATCTGGCACGGAAGCAAAGCCCACCCAAGAACCAGAAATTGACCGCTGTAGCGTACAGCCATGTACCGATGGTAATCGTGGGACAGTTCGGTGGCTTCTTTCTTTACTTTTGGAATCATACACTACTTGGACCCTTCCTTTCCCTATTTAACAAATAAAATTTGACCAGACAAGCTGGTGGTCGCCTGGGACCGTCGGCTATGCCTATCGCCATCGCATTGAGTTCTATGTATCTCACCAGCTCACGTGGGATATTCCATGAACCGACAGAAGCGCAACACACTAACACTGCACTCTCCTTCCCAAGGATAATTGACGTTTCGGCGGCGATTCAGGGCTTTTTTCCCCTACATCTTTTTACACATCATATGAGACAACTTTGTTGAACTCTTAACTTGTCCTTTCAATTATTCCGTATCTCACATCCGATTAATCTAAATTTAAGCCGAGTTGGATCTTTCTGAGTCGGATAGGATCTTTTTAAGTAATAAAGCTCTCCCCACAAATTTTTAAAATAATTTTATTTTCAAGACTTGAACTTAAAACTTTGGTTAAGGATAGAAAAGGTCATAAAAATTCACGACATCGGGGTTATTTGACGCTTGTGCAAGTTTACCAATAGTAAAGCCTCAAGTGCATGAAATAACCTATGAAATAAAAATTTAAAAATTAAAATGTTTAGATTAAACCTCCTAAATTTTTTTAAATTTATATTGGAGATATAAAGTTGCTATATATTAAATTTTATTAGTTTATTATCATGATAAAATTTTTCATTTAACTTTATAACAAACTAAAACATAGTTAACATATTAGGGAATTGCAAGTGTATAAACTAAAGTAGCTTGTAAGTTACCTTAAACCGGACATAACTAACTCCTTGTATGCGAATATGATTAAATATGGGTGATAGGAACTTCTTAAGTCACGTAAATTAAACGCAAATGGGTCGAAATGGCTAATTTTAAAAAGCACGTGATCTTTGATGCTACGAAGAGTGAAGACCATTAGATTCAACAAACACTAGCCAAAGAATAAGTTAAACTCACATGCCAAATATGCTCTGAAAAGGACCATGATGTATTTGGTTCAATCTACGGGGCTGTAATAGCATCTTCAATATATTGCCATGACTTTCAGATGCTAAAATTAAACTTAGGGTGGAGGAGATTGAATGATGTTATAAAATTACAATCCTACCTTGCTTTAAGCGGACAATCAATTTTGAAAGTCAAAAATGGTGAGATAAAGTTTTCGCTGAACATGAAGGAGGAGTAATTGACTGAATACGGGTCTTTGAAGAGCATACGAGTATTCAATACAAAAGAGAACATTAAAGTATACGGATGCAAAGTATCAGGTAAAAAATACGTTTTCTTTTATACCCATCAATTACTTCATGGAATGTTAACCTTGGTTGCATACCTCACGTGAAATGCTGATCAGTCTCTTGACAATTACGCTAGTATTTGGGCAAGTGGACGATCCATATGGATATACGTATACATTGTGTTCATGTATTTGAGCTATCTTAGCTAGCTAGACTTGCAGGTACAACTTGGGCTGGTTTTCATCAGCAACAAATCTTGAACCTAAAGTTATAGTTAGGCGCATGTGAGAGGTCAAGTTTCGGTAACTTTGGCTTTTAGCTAAAATCCCAAAAGCCGAAACTTCCTCCGCCGCATATTTTCGTGAGGTCCAGAGAAAAGCAAACGGACCATACTGCGTCAGAATACCAATAACTTCTAATTTCCCGGAAAAAAGATCTTCTCCTAATCAATTGCATTCTGACAAACGTGTTAAAATTTTTAATATATTTATATATTTTATTTCTTACTTTATTTTAGATTTTCAACAAAAATGTTTGTAAAATTTATAAAATTCAAATTAGACTCACGTGTTTAAGTTAGATATTATTTAATATTTATTTTTAAAAATATTAATAGAAATTCTTATCTTAATAATTAATGAAATTTAAAGAGTGAATTAAAAGATTTAAATTTATAAAATTAAATGCTGAAATGGATTTGTCGCAACTAGCAGAGAACAAAAAAAATAAGCATATCTTTCTTATGTTAACGAACACTAATAATTTAACGCAACTTTTAAAATCTGTATCAAAATAAATTTGAAGACGACGCACCAAGTTGATGAGAAGGATATTTATTTATGCGACACAGTGAAAAGAGTTGTTCCAACTTGGTGGGGTCTGAGGAGCAGAAAGATCAGAGGGGATGCGTGAGCGTGACAAAGTCACAAAGATGATAAAACAGGAGGGAGGCGAGGAGTAAAATTAGCAACAGAAGTTGAGGAGAACGTGCCAACATGCGATGGTTAAGGTTGGCTGCCCAGTCAAACGTGGTTTCCCTCGCAATTGGGAACACTTGCAACTAAACACAATTGCAATTTGCATTCGGAATCTACTGATTGATGACCACAGCTCCCACGTCACAACTTCCCTTTCTTATTTTAGATTAAATAATTAAGTTTTTAAAACTTTAACAATTAGCTGCAAATCCTCTTGCTATGTTGCTGCCGAAGTGGTTCCCAATTGATTGCCCACCTTTTCTTCGTCAATGCTTGCATCAACTGCTTATTTATAATATTGTTATGCTCCCTAGTTGTACAAGATATGATGCTTATTGAATTACTTTTTTATTGAAGAAATATCCCAACAGTATCCGTCGATGTATTTATGGGTAAATCTATTCTATATTAGGAAAGAAATAATTGGAGATCCTGATCCAAAAAAATATCTACCATGTGGATTTGTTAGATAAATTCTGATTTAGATATGGGTGGTTGTCTAATTTCTTCTAATTAAATTGACCAAAAATTCACCACTAAAAATTAATTAATAGAACTTGGTATTACCAATAATACTCTATATCTAATTTAACATGGTATTACCTCAATTACTAAAGTAAAGTTGTGAATCTCTTTAGACCTCGGGTTTTAGCGAGATTTTAACATAGTGTCGATGATAATGATAACTTTATATCCGATTTAACCTTTTTTTAATTGTGTTTTCTTGAGAAAAACAGAGAATAAATTTATAGATTATAACAGTTGGATTTTCAGATATTTTTTTAATCCGAGAAAGGGGCAATAGAGTAACATTATGGTCATACATTATTTGAAATCTTTCTTTAGAACCCAGAAAAAAGGAGTTTCGTGTTATTATTAAATATATTAGATACGGATTATGTACAACATGCACGCTAGTAACACATGGTATAACATAAATAAGCTGTGAAAATATCATGAAGCAATCGCACATGAGTGGTGTGTCAGTAAGTACAATTTCTAGCAAGCCTATTTCTTCTCACACACAACCTGTTCCAGGTCAGTATAATTATTATTTAGCATTTACCATTACAATAGATTAAAATTTTAAGTTTAAATCCTTCACATGCACTTTTCAAGACATTCCAACATTGAAATATAATAATTATTTGGGGTGTGAATAATATATTAAAAATATTTAATTTATATGAAAATTTCACTCATTATGCATTCAAAAATCAATTTCCTTGAATAGTGGTGATTTTAAGATGCATATTAGACACGCCTTTAGAAGGTTTCACGTCCACAGAAAGCTACCCCATTGGCGTGATCGTATATGAGACAATCACGATATGGTTAAGTGTCACTCCGGCAATGAGGGGTTTAATGAATCCACATAATAATATATGTCCACCACTCTACCTGCTTCTTGGACAGAGAAAAACGACTTCTGTTTTCTCTTGGCTTCACGCAATTGCACGTTTTTGAAGTGTGAGTATGAACCTCCATGAATTATGACTTGTTTAAAGAAAATGCTCGACACGTACCAATATTAAACTTAATAATCCTTTAGCAACTAGAAAAATATCTCTCAACCAACTTCATTATAAAAAAAACATTTCCAGAATAGTTGGAACAAAATTATCAAGAAATTGCAATATATTTGATGGAAGTAGTTATGTAAAATACTAGTGGCTGGATTTCTAAGAAAAGCGTGTTTAACGTTGATGAAGTTGTTACATTTCAGTGCTAATAATGGAAGCGTAGTGATTGGGTCCACACTCCTGTTCCGAGAGAAAAGTATCAGAAACGATCTCCAGCCGCGTCAAGTTGAGAGGATACATAACCACAACACTCACCACGCTATTTCCTACCAAATTGAAAATGCAGAAAATAACAATAATATCCTTGCTTATCACGTGCTTTAATTACACCAACCATTGAAATTTCAAGCCCTCTTTTTGTGTTTATTAAATTCCATACGCTATTTTACTAAACCCTCCACACGCCATATAAAAGCGCCACCCCCCCCTCTCTCCCCACCAGTTCGTTGTGTCCTCTGTTTACACAATTCTCAACGTATTCTTCAAAGAAAACAGAACTCAAACCTTCACAAAAACTGCTGAGGTGGTGCTTGCCTTTTGATCGCTCCTATGGAGTGGGTTCGTGGAGAGACGATTGGTTGCGGTAGTACGTCGACTGTCAGTCTTGCGGTGCCTAAGAGAGGCTCTGATCGATGTATGGCTGTGAAGTCGTGCAGTGCTTGGGACTCTGCTTTAGTAGTGAACGAGAAGGTGGTTTTGAATGAACTTGGTTCTTGTCCTCACATCATCAAGAGTTTCGGCGGTAGTTGCAGTGTGGAAAATGGGGAGAGGTTTTATAACTTGCTGTTGGAGTACGCACCAGGTGGTAGTTTAGCCAATCGAGTCACCGGTGGTTGCTTGCCGGAATCAGACGTTAAACGGTACACGAGAGCGATACTAAAGGGTCTGTCTCACATCCACGCAAAAGGGTTTGTTCACTGTGACATAAAGCTTCACAATTTGTTACTGTCCAACGATGGTGATGTGAAGATTGCAGACTTTGGGTTGGCGAAGAGAGTAGGAGAGAAACAAAGTAAAGAAAAACAGAGGAGGCCGGAAATTCGAGGAACGCCTTTGTACATGTCGCCAGAATCAGTCAACGAAAATGAGTACGAGACGCCGGGAGATATTTGGGCACTTGGATGTTCGGTGGTTGAGATGATCACTGGAAAACCGGCGTGGAATTGTAAGCCGGAGACAAACGTGGCGGCGTTGCTAATCCGTATCGGAGCCGGAGACGAATTACCAACAATCCCACAAGACATGTCCGAACATGGGAAGGATTTCTTGACCAAGTGCTTTGTTAAGGATCCCAGGAAGAGATGGACGGCTGGGATGTTATTGGATCATCCTTTTGTTTCTACTACTACAACAAGCAACGAATCCTCTGTCACATTAAAGGGTCATCAGCAATCATTGTCGTCATCACCTAGAGGCCATTTTGACTTCCCAGATTGCTTTTGGGACCAACCATCACCGACGGGGTCTGAATCATGGTCGGGTACGGTGGAGGAGTCAAGAATCGAGTGGTCGGTATCGCCGGAGGAGAGAGTCCAGCGGTTGGCAAGTGATGAGAAATGCAAATGGTCAGATTCTGAAAGTTGGGTATGCGTCAGATGACGGGAACTGAAATCAAGCAACCTGGGAGATTTTCTCGGGGTTCTTTCCAGGTCGCATCAAGGGATTTCAAGAATTGATTGAATTTTGATAATGATTGTGATATTTTTTTTCTTTTAATTTTTCATGTCGTAAATGATAGCACGCAGACCTAGAGTTTCGAGTTTTAGGCCACTGACTCTTTGGTTGACATAGGAGAGGAGGTTCAAGTCCCCTTGAATATATTAAAACATTGTGTACATACAAGCTGAATCTTTCTTATATTCTCATTGGAATACAAAATTGGTTAAAGCTCTACTGTAAGCAGCTTTATTTACTCCAATTTGCTGGCATTTAGTTTGGAACTGTTGAACTATAGATCAGGTTGCCGCCTGACTGATTTAGGTGTAGCTCTTAAACATGCTACTTGAACCAGGGTTATGAGTAAAAATTTTAACACTCCTCTTGCTCCTATGAAAAGAGCTAGGTTCCTTCTGGGCTAAGATCTCGTCGCTTGGCCTTTGATAAAGAATACATAATTTATGTATATTTAAAGGTATGCGGTGATTTTTAATTAAAAAAAGAATGTTTTCTTGGTGTTGTAGTTTACTTGTGAGAAAAGCGATGTCCTCGTCGTGAAATATTAACTCATGATTACTCTGCGCTTTGATTATTTGCAAGCAAGGATTAGTTACGGGACCTTAGTGAGTCTGAAAAGTTAGGTAGAGCATCTAGGAATATATCATATGGATACCCTGTTAGAACGACAGGTACAAGTCAGAACTCGATCGGTAACTTGGCAGTTCAAGTGCTCTTTGCTTCTTGGTTGAGCATTAATAACGTCATGGGACTTGCCGACTTGGGTTTTGAAGTTTCTCCAACTTCAACTCCATATCCTAGTTCTTTTTTAAATTAGTAAGTAAAGTTGGTTTTAATGTTTTTTTTTAATTTAGAACCATAATTAAATTTTATAACTCAATTGAAAATAGTTTGATCAATTATCAAATTAATTCCTTGAATAACACAAAATATGTGTGACCTATTTAGTCCAAATCAAGTTTATCGTGCTAATGTGATTTGATAAACAATTGACAATGTGGGGGGTAGAAGTTGATGATGGACAATAACTTCGAATATAAACTTATTAGGTCATGATTTGAGTGATACCGGTAATAAGTGTGAATAAAGGAATTTCAAGGGCAGCAAGAGAATTCACATTGTACCTTGCAAAGCAATGAAAGCTTAGGACAAGTATTGGTGGATCATTAGAATGAGAACCGCGGGACTTTGATTATGAGTCCTTGTAAAATGTCAATGCAAGTGCGAGCTCTCTTAATTGACCTAATTTATAAATGCAAAAAAAAAATATTAACTTTAAATATTCTTTGAACTCTTAACTTTTTTTAAAAAAATTTGAAATACAAATTGAATTTATTTTTCTATTATATATAGATGAATTTTGAGTTTAATCAATAATAAAAAGTAAAATTTTAAAATCAATTATATGCAACTTTTATTTTATATTTTATAAATAGAATACTTATCCCACTTAAATATGAGATTTTCTTATTACAAATCATGTTCATGCACTTCTTTTGTGGTAATTAAATATAGCGTCATTTAATGGTGGATAAAGAGACCAGATTATTTGTTCCCGTTACTTTATTCTAACTTTCACAAAATGGCAGTATAACGTGAGCATGACAAATCTTGGATTTTCGATTTAGACCGAGAGAAAGGTGGGCCATCGACTTGGGCTCACTAGATTGTTGTAATCCTTTTGGGCATATAAACAATTGTATGAGGATTCCTATCCTTATGATCTTTTTGGGCCCTGTAAACGATTGGAGGAGCATTCGTTTATAGTACAAGTTAAAACAAAAAAACAAAAAAAAGTCCCTAACAACTACTCAAATGCCCAAACGGTGTCGTACGACTACAATTGTCACCGACAAAGTGTGGCTCATTGGAGGCTCTGCTAGAGACAGGTCTTGTGTTGTTTCGCTGGATTAGATTGATGTGCTCTGAACCGTATGCATGATTAAATAAAAATGGTGTTGTAAATAATTAAACAAAGAAAAAGGATTAAATGTTTTTTAAAATATAGTTTTTCGCTGTAATCACGCCTTACTACTTGTTAAGTAAATTGAAAAGTTGTCATGATATTATTACGCAAGCTAACACAAATTCTACTGGTATGCAAGTAAGAATCTGGTCTGAGACTGAATTCCAAAACTAGGATGTTACTTGGTTATAGTTCAATACAGTAAGAACTGTTTTTAAGGTAAAGCATATGCAATCCGCCGACAGATCCTTCTATAACTTAATTTTTCCAGATTTTTATGGGTCCAATCTCCTAAACATATGTCAGAAGATCACAATACATTTTGTGCCTGTCATAATGCATTATTCTTATGTTTCAATTTAGACTGGAAAAGAGCTACAAGCAAAACTGCAGGGAAATTTACTTACAGCTTCCATCTCCGATGAAGCGTTGTAAGAAAGTCTTGTACATGAAAAAAAATCCTTTTCACTTTTTTTTTTGTTTTTATTGATAAGTGCAGTTGTTCTTCAAAGGAACTGCTACATTCATTTTCTGAGGATCCATGGTCACAGAGCATTGGACACTCTTATAGAATTTGGGATTGACAAGGTGACCTAAAACATAAGCCCTGGACCGAACCATGAAGCTTAGAGTCAATGGCACTGGTTGAATCGGTGCACCCTTCAAGCTACTCAAGCTAGCTCCCCCGCCATATAATGGAATGCTACTTCCTTTCACCAACACCGTCAATGACCTCTGACTCTTTCTTGATTGATAAAAGTCCTTTATCTGCAATTGACAATCAGTTTCGACAAACTAAGTCAAATGTTTTTTATTTTCTTCTTTCATGTCAGACATAATGCAATGGGCATATCACACTTGTATTGATAATTTTCTGATGAAGATTGAAATGCATCTTGTCTGGAAATCATGTATGAGACAACGACGTAAGAGACAATTGTTGGAATGCTTACATTGCCAGTGGCAACAGTTAGTTGAGTGTAGTATAGATCTAAAGGAGTTGATGTAACGTGGACACCGAAAAATGTAGCAGTATTACGAAATGTGAGTTTGACGGAGCAGTTCATGGACACCATTTCGGTGGCTACGCCTGAGAAATCCGCTCCAGCTTGTACGACAAATTGATCAAACATTATGCTCTGTAGAATCCAACACAATCAAAGCAACCATTTCAGTCTCTGCTCATTCTAGTGAACAGAACAGATTCGAAAGAAAAAATTGAATAAATTTTTTATCTTTTCTGATACGCTCTGTTCTCGTATTACCTTCATGGTGATGGTGGGCTTCTGAGACCGACTTGCACCCCAGAGGATCAACGAAAACAAAGTGAAAAGCGCTAAGAAGCCAACAACAAATGCGAGAAAGTAACATCGACGAGGAAGGCCATGCGTGACAATGTCACCATCAAGAAGGCCTTCTTCTTCAATGGCATCAAAACCCTTCCACGGTTTGCGACCTTTTCGATGAGTAGATCCTTCGTTTTTACGATGCTGGTGAGGTTTGAGAGACCCAGAGAAGCGTGTAGAGGAGGACTCTCGAGAATGAGGCCCCAAAGAAGAGTTAGAGTGCGAATGTGGAGGGGAACCCATCGGGCTAAGCACCGGCGTTGAGTGGAAAGAGTTGGTAGTTTTCTCGCCGTCATGAGAGTCTCTTGACGGGCTCTGAACATAGTACACAGGGCGGCTTCGAGGAGGAGATGACTTGGTCGGTGATGACTGGGTTAGGCTGCTTACTTCTGAGTCTGTCTTGGAGAGATGAGCTGACATTGTTGGTTTCTGTCTGCGACTAGGTAGTGTTAGATGATGCCAGTAGCTTTTGCAGAGGCTTGAGCGTTTGATAGTTTTCAGGAAATGTAGAACGTACGTTATGGCAGCGCACGTTGTGATGTGGTTTGTTTATTGTTATCGATGTTGTATTTATGAAGGTAATTAATAGGGGAAGGTGGACTTGCCAGGAAGTAGCTGGGATTGTCTACTGTACTTGTTTTTTGTGTTTATTTATACGTAGCTCAGTTTTCTAGTTGCTTTTCACCATTTTTTCAGGAGTCAAAAACGGGGTTTACCAGTAGCTTCAAACCCTGTTCAAGACGCGATTTGCAAGCTATGGTGGCTGACATTGAAAGTTCCCATTTGAAATTTCTAATGAATTCTCATACTCTAAAGTCAGGGAGAAAATGGTTCCCAGAGCTCAAAACCACTCCAAAGTGTTCTGTTTATCATTGCAGCCAGAAGTTTTTGATTGGAAGCCAGCAGGACAAGTATTAGGAAGATAATGTTATTTGACGGAAATTCTGTACTCGCACCCAAATTTCAAACTTGGAATATACAGTAACGTTGTTCTTCTTGTAACTAATGAAATATTATATAGTTACACGGAAATAATAATGCAAAATTTTCTGTTATGAAAGAAAAAAAGGAAGCTTCGGTTCGTTAACCATCCAGTACGTCCATTATGTCAGGCTTGTTGATGTCCGTTCCTTCATAAGTCCCTTTCACTTTTATGCAAAGTCTAATTGGTCAACTTTAACAAGTTGAGACCAATTCATGAATTTAAAGCCTTGCTTGAATTGCTTAAGCATAGTATGTGAACAGTTAAGCATAAATAAAGTCCTATTCAAAGACGACTTAAAAATAAAATTTAACTGAAAGATTTATAGGATCTAACTCGTAAATATTCGGACCCCAGTTTCTGAAAATAGTGTGCGCAAGTACTAATCCAACTGGACTAATCTCTTTCCACTTTCACACGCGTGACTGCCTGAGTTGACCCGTTACAGAAACATGAACTTGTACACGGTTCCTCAACTCGTGGTCACGGTTTCACATGACTATTTGTTTCATGTCTCTCAAAGTCCTGTGTGCTCATCCGTAGCACATGCCCTCTTTTGTCAAAGTTCTGCCAATTTTTTAGCTGGGGTTTGACCTTTATTTGATAGACATGAACCAGGATCACGGCGAGTGGTTTCGTCGGTCTTAGGCCGCGGAAACATGGCGTAGAGACAACCAAGCAAATTGAAAGGGCTATCCCTAATTGACCATCCTTTCGGTTAATGCATCAGAGAACAGCGTAAAACTCTGCCACGACGCACCATTGTAAGAACTTTTGTCACTGAAACGTCTACACTTTGGTTTCAGACATCATTTTACACGTTAGGCTCCAAACTCTGCCCTCCAAGATGCAACAAATTCACGCTAAATGCGTATATTTGTTTGGTGGTTGGCTAGACGGAGAGGGCACGTTACCGAAATTAACGAAGAAGATACCATTACGCGGGAAGCAGCTCGAGTGACGATTAAACGGTAGCATTAGCTACTATGCGGAATACGCGTCGTTTAAATAAGGCTCTACGGATGCAATCCTAGACCAGCACACATTGTAGCCCTTACTATCACGTGTATGTAATTAAATGAAACGCTAACGACTATATGGACATAAGAAAGCATAATTCAGTTATCTGTCTTTCTGAATATTTTCTCTGTGATTCTAGAATTCTTTTCTCTCTCTCATTTGTTTCCTTTCTTCATTCGTACCATACGGATACTATCACGGGAGTGACTCTACAATCATGTTGTCACCAAAATTATAAAACAATCAGTATTAGAGCAGTCAATTCTAGGAAGGAATCCACGACAGACGGTACGAGAGGTGCCGAGATGCGCAAGCTCAAAGAAAACATGAGAAGTTAATTTGGTGGAAGCACAAACCAGGAATGAGAAAATGTTTCTCCGTTCAAAATATAGGAACAAGAAAATGTTATCGGAGTTTCAAAACAAAACGGAAAAGGTTGAGAAAGAGATGATGGAGTTGAAAAATTATGTTCTTACAATTTTTGCTGAAACAAGGGGGAGAAACAGGAATTACAATTTCAGGCTTGTCAAAACCCAACCTCCAGAGTATACAACTCATGTAGGAGAAGGATGAAAACGCAACTTCTACAAGACTGAATCAAATCAAGTTTCTTTCGTTTGACGATGAAAACATCAAATTGTGGCTGTACGGCTGTAAGAAAAATTTTCAATTGGATCAAACTCCATAAAAGAAAAGAGGTAAGAGTGGCAATCCTGCACATGGATGAACAAGCTCAAGAGAGGCACCAACCATATGTTAAGAATCGTAATAAAGCAGAAATGGTAGATTGGGATGAGTTTACCAAGGCTTTCAAACATAGGTTTGATGTGAAAATCTTCAATGACTCTCCGGGAGAGTTTAAAGAATTAAAATAAAATGTGAAAAAAATCCGAAGGATATAATGATTTTGCAAACTTTCAAAATTTTCCTTAATCGTTTCTAGCATAAACAAAAATCAGAAAGATTAAACGTATCAAAATAAATTAACATCGAAATTTGTTAACGCAGTTTGACACTCCTTGTCTATATCTGCGGAGCCCTCATCCAACTTAATACTTTCACTAACGACAATAGTTTTAATACAAGACTTTACTGAGCCGTCACCACTCAACCTTTGACGTTATCCCTCGTTCTTACAACCAGTGAAAGAATTTCACACCCAATGATATTACTACCTCATACTAACCTTAACAGAGGATTTTCTCAAGCAATGTTTAATGACAACGAAACAAAATAAACAACTCAAGTGATTAAACAAAATTTAACATAAATAAAAACACTTGAGATAAAAAGCAATTCCCCTAAATATTTTACTTCATCAATGAAAGAACGGGAAGTTGTCAATCAAGAAATCTGCTATGAATCTTCGATATAATCATTGAAATATCCCACACAAAGCAGCCACAAAACGTCTCAAATTAACACGAAACGTTAACCAATGGAGCTGTAACAACCACGACAACTACTGAAGTTTTTGCATCGAATCAATAACAAGGACAACAGTTACAAAGTCAGGAAAGCTTCTGGAATTTTTGCACACCAACACTAAAAACGAGAGCCACAAAATTACCCCAGACAACTCTCAATTGTCGTTTAAAGATGGAAGAATACCCAGA
>JAOTAY010000191.1:4783061-4815543 GCA_025629805.1 Erythroxylum baracoense | reverse complement strand
TGTAACTTTTCCGTCCGACCTCCGATTGACTCCGTTCTCGAAGCGTCGGACTTCTAAAATCATTATCTACCTCTCCAAACCAAGAATTAGATTTTTCAGTGCTCATAGGAAGAATTAATTTTGAAACCCTAAAGTGGACCAATTAGGGTTAAATGTCAGAATTTATTTCTGATTGATACCGGGAACGTCATGAACATGCATAGTACTCATTTAATTCATACATGTGCATTCATTATACATTTTGAGTGATCCAATCATAATGTAAGTGCCTTTGTCTGTTCTAGAGGCTCAGCGTGCATGCATATGTCACTGTTCACTAGCAATTGGTGAGGGGATGTTACATTTCACCAAGCCTATTTATTTGATTCACTACTATTAACACTCTTATGAAGTATTATAAAATTGATTCTAAATCCTTAATTAAGAACGTCTCCAACTCGACCCTTAGAATTTGAAGTCACACCTTCTTCATCTTATCAACTCCTGTCACTAAATTCTAAAGAGTTTGGGCGTCTTCTTTAATGTGGTTTCATTAACTATTTTCTCAAACATTTCTTCGTCTAAACCTCGATGGATGATGGTAAGTGCACTTTGATCTTTGTTTTTTTTCTTCTTCGAGGCTTCTTTTTCATCTTAAGTCAAGCTTTTATAATCTTAAAACTCCATATAGAGATCGCAACCATGCAAGCTTGATCAAACTCATTACCGATCTAACTCTACTAGTGGGCAATCTTATCCTAAACTTGAATAGGCTAGAACTACCTTAAATAATGTCATTTAGGTGAGGTTGAGTCAGGCCTTAGAACAAGCTCAAAGGCCCCAATTTGATCCAAAGCTAATTAATATGGCTTGACATATGACTTCCTCATGCTAGGAGTTAGGTAAATTGTGGATATTGGAAAGACATAGAGGTCACTTTTGAGATCATACTTGGCTCAGATACAATTTTTTTTAAAACATAAGATATTTACAAATATTTATAGACTCATACAAGTAATGAAACAAAAGTATTTTTGCCAAATAACTTTTTATTTGTCCTCTCTTATATAAAATTACACGTTACATGGCAATTTATAGTTCAATTGAAGAGTTATAGACTAACCACTAAAGAGTTACAGACTACCCACTTTAAAGCTACTTGATGCTAGAATATAAAAAAAGAAATACTTTCAACGAAATAATAAAATTTACAAAATAAAGATCAGTTTGTCTTTATTTTACCAATTTGTCTTCATTTGGATATAGACACATAAATCTTTAAGACAAATTTTAAATCACTTAAATTGATTAAAATTAACTAGTCTCTCAAAATTGTTGTATAATTCTAGAAGTCAGGATTATTTTCCTTGGCACGAGAAATGTAACCAGGGGACTTTTGCGGCGCTTTAAGCAACTTGTAATAATGGCACTAGGACAGAACTTGTGCAAGCGTAGACAAGCTTGGAGAGCAAGGTTAAGGTTGCTCCGGAAGTGTCTGATACAGAAAAAATGGTGGCTAACTAGCAGTTCTGGTGGCCAGAGAAAGCTTAGGGCATGACTGACAGGTCCGTCCGACAAATATACATATCAGATTGTGCCACAAAGTGTGGGAAATAGTAAGATACTGAGCAGAAGTGCACGTCCAGCCAACAAATTGTGTGGAATGTCTTGAGTGTATTTATAACGTGAGGCCCATGCCTGAAACAAATTGGGCCGCTTTGTTTTTAATATATCTCTCCAATCAGTTGAACATTCTGTAAAGGATTTGTCGATTTTCTATCTCAACTCAATGAACTCGTTTTAAATACAAGAACATTAATGTGAATGAATCACGGTCCAACTATATTTATTTCAAGGTTTGTATTTATTTTTATTTCTCTAGCTCCAAATTTATCATTGACAAGTATAATACTTATAAAATTGGTTTACGTTTGTACGAGTCGTGCAAATATAGAATGATTCAAACACACGCTGGTGAAAAACATTGACAAGTAACAAAGTTTAATGCCACAAACTTCAAACATCGCTCGAGATGGGCAAGATCTTTAAAAAATAGATAACAATACCAAACCGAAATATGCTACATGACGAAGATATAAGACCAAATGTGCATGAATCATCATTATGTAAATATTTAATGTAATGATAATAGGCTCTAATGCTATAAGAACCTTATACAACATCTTTCTTCCATGTTCCTCGGTGATCCGAGAATGAAGGCATGTCTGAAATCTCCATGATCACCGCATATCCAGATTAAAATCTTTTTTTTTCTTCTTTCATTGTTTAGTTGGGTTTAATCTTAAGTTCTGTCCTGAGAAACGGGGCGCTGTAAAAGTTTATATGTGTTCTCGCTTGCAGGGTTCCAATGTTTCCAATTATCTCCATCTCCAAATTCTATTCCTTTTCCTCTGCTTCTTCGCTTTTAGATGTTCCAGTCTAAAGGTTTTTCCTTTGATTCTGCGTTTCCAAGGCGCTTCTCTTTTTTTTTTTGTGTGAATATTTCTCGTATTTGGGTCTTACGTTTCTAATGTTCATTTTCTACAAATGAATCAGCTAGGGGAAACTTGTTCTTCCGACAACAACTGCGATGTCGGACTACGGTGCGAAACTTGCCCTGCGAATGGGAATACGCGACCCAGATGCACCCGGGTCCAGCCATTGAACCCGACAACAAAGGTGGGCTGCGTTTAATGTAAAATGAACTGTTTCTGGTTTTCCTTTTTTTTTTTTTTGGAGCAACGAAGTGTACAACAGTAAAGCAATGATTTGTGATGATGTGGGTTAGGTGAAAGGTCTGGCATTCAACAAATACTCGTGGTTAACAACTCACAACTCCTACGCTATAATGAACGCTAAATCGGAGACAGGTTCGATTTTGCTATCTCCGACGAACCAAGAAGACTCTGTCACCAATCAGCTCAAGGTCAGATATTTTTACTATTCAGCAACGTCTTTGACATTTTTCATTTCGTGGGAAAACAAAGAGAACTTCTGTTGCGTGTCAGACCTTTACGTTGATTCTTGTTTCTCAATTGCGGCTTACATAGTTGCCACGTTTATTGAATCGAACATAGACGTCTTCAATCATGTTTTTTCTATCTTGTCAGTAACTTATCTGTCCAGGTGTACAAGGTTTCTTTTCCCAGCTCCACATTTTTTTCTTGTTCTTTTAATCCTTTTGTTCATTCATAATTTTGAATAACATAGTGTTAAAATTAAAATTTGAAAATGTTATATTAATATTAATTTCGGAAACACTTATCCTTTCAGTTTTTCAGAAGGAATGTGATTCGCCAAAGTGTACAGAGTATTAGGAAAGCAGAGTAAATGAGGGGGGATTAGTAATTAGTATAAACCTCTTCAAAGTGGTAAAGCAATGAAAGTACGTGAGTGTTAACTTTATAAACTTAGGACAAAAAGAAAAAGAATAAGCTTTTGATGGCATACCAAAAGCATATGCTGATCTTTGCGTAGATAAAACACATAGTAAAGTTCCAGAAGATAGACAAGTTAGGCAAATCTTGCCTTGGCTTAGCTGTCCTATCATTTTCATCAGTTGATTAAAAATAGGCATTTCAGCTAACGCCATCTCACCTTCTCCATTTTATATTTGCACTTTAGTTATGCTTCACGGGAAATTCTTATAATTAGATTGGCAATCGGCTGGTCGCAATTCAATTTCGGCCTGATATTCGATTGGAGCAAAATTAGAATTTGAGTCATATAACTGTTAGATTGGAAAATTCAACAAAGTTGAGTGTTATGATCGACTATTGGACGTTGCTTTGATGTGAATTCCACTACTTAAACGCGTACTTCATCACAGTCACTGAAATTTACCGAAATCCATGTTTTATGTATCAAATTTACCAAGACATACTATACTAAAACTGTATTTGCTTGTAGAATGGGGTTCGAGGGCTCATGCTTGATATGTATGACTTCAGGAATGATATTTGGTTATGTCACTCATTTGCTGGAAAATGTTACAACTACACAGCATTTGTAAGTGTAGTCTGAATCTATCATTGTTGCTTCCTTTTTGCTGAATTCCTCATTCACAGTTGGTTAACTTTAATCACATGCAGCAACCAGCCATTAATGTGCTGAAAGAGATCGAATCCTTTTTAGCTGCCAACCCCTCAGAGATTGTCACCATTTTCATTGAGGATTACGTGACATCTCCACAAGGTTTGACAAAGGTCTTCAATGCTGCTGGTCTAAGCAAGTACTGGTTTCCTGTGTCAAACATGCCCAAGAGTGGTGAAGATTGGCCAATAGTGGATGATATGGTCCAGAATAATCAGCGTCTGGTGGTGTTCACTTCCAAATCACATAAAGAGGCTTCTGAGGGCATAGCTTATAACTGGAAATACGTGGTAGAAAATAAATGTGAGTCTTAATTATGAAGCCTTAAAATCAACCAACTTGTTTTAGTGATGAGGATACAGAGCAGATGAACTTTTGCAAATGATGCAGATGGAGATGATGGGATGGTAGCAGGTTCATGTCCAAATCGCGGTGAATCACCTCCACTGAGCACTACTACAATATCTCTGTTTCTTCAGAATCACTTTTCTACTAATCCCAATTCCACCAAAGTTTGTGTGGACAATTCAGCTTCCTTAATAAGCATGACCAAGACTTGCTACCAAGCAGCTGGCAAACGATGGCCAAACTTCATTGCTGTTGATTTCTATCAGGTACTTTCACTGACTAGGTGCACCAAATGCAGATATGAATATGGTTAAAATCAACTCTTTATTCTTTTTGCAGAGAAGTGAAGGCGGAGGAGCGCCAGAAGCAGTTGATAGCATGAATGGCCACCTCGCCTGTGGATGTGACAGTATTGCATATTGCAGGGTATGTTAAGCATAGCACGTGTCATTATCACAGTCTATCGTATTTGTATTGGAATTTTCTACAATTACATGTTATTGAGAATAGGTGACCATTCTCAAGTAGCTGCAATGATTAACTAATGCATTCGGTAAATATGTGGCTGGTTGACAGGCAAATGCTACATTTGGTACATGTGACGTTCCTCCTATGGCACCCCCTCCACCGGCTGCCGGCGGAAGAAGCTCACAAGTTCCCATAGCCACTCCTCCCAATACTGGTCATTTGAACGGAAAAAGTGACCGATGGTGGTGGCCGTTGGGGACAATTTTGATCATATCTTTTGGCTTGTAATTAATTCAATGTTGTACACTTGTATGTAGAGGTGAATTTCGGCGTGCTTCTTGTGTACCTAATGTTGAGGGTTCTAGGCTCAGGAAAAGTACCATTTTCAGGCATTGCTGTATTTTTAAACACTCGCGTTAAAAGGATGGATTGAATAAAGCTAAATTTATATATTTTTTGAAATATCAGATTCTTAAAAATTATTATCCTTGACTTTTTTTATTTATCTTAAATCTTGTAAATTTTCATTCGACTAATAATTCAAACAATTTGTTATAAAATATTCGTTAAATGAATAAAATCTTTTGATAATTTTTATTTAAGATAATAAATTTAAATTATTAGTTAATAATTAAATTCAATTTAAATAAAAGAAACAGTAGAAATGACGACATCTTCAAACTTCCTCTTATAGTTCTAAGATTCATGTAAATTTATAATTTTAGGAAATAAAGCAATAGAGGGGGAAAAAAAAGAGAGAGAGAGAAGAACCAAATCCTGTTGGCGCCAAAATCTATCAAATTTCCCTCCTATTTCCATGGCTAATCCCCAAAATACCATTGTCACAATTAGAAGTCCTAATTCAGTTTGATCCACTGTCGTGAGAGAGAAAATGTCGGACGAGCAGCCAATGGTAGCTGGCCGCCGCCGGAGCAGGGGCATAGAAGCGACTGCTAGGGCTGGAGCTCTCGAAAGACTTAAGGCCCTACGCCGGGGAGTCCGGAGATCTGAGAATGGTGGTGGATATGACGTCAAGGTGGAGGATCCAATCTACGACACGGTTCCTGAGGAGGAATACGACAAGCTGGTGGCTCGCCGGCGAGAGGAGGCGCAAGGTTTCATCGTCGACGACGACGGTCTCGGCTACGGGGATGAAGGCGAGGAGGAGGACTGGTCGCAGACCGCTATGCCTCCATCTTCGGACGAGTCCGACGGCGGCGGCGAGCCACGTAGCAGGCCTAAGAGGAAGAAGATAGAGAGTAAAGAGAAAGAGACGCAGCAAAAGAAAGTGAATCCCGCGTTGTCGGCGGCAGCGGCGATGATGGGGAAGCAGAGGATTTCAGCGATGTTTACTTCGACGGTGTTTAAAAATAGGGATTCAAGTAAGGCTAAAGATTTAGACTCTGAAAGTATTGTTGATGATGTGATTGCGGAGTTTGCACCTGATGAGACTGATAGAGAGAGGCGTAGAAGAGCTCAAGTGGCTAGCAAGAATTTGAAGCCGATTAAGAGTGAGCCTCATGCTACTGTTAATGATAATGTGGTTGCTTTGGCTGAATTAGACAGGATTGATGTGAACAGCAGTGATTATTCAGCTAGTGTTGTGGAAAAAAGGGGGTTAACTGTAGAAGTCAAAAAGGAGCAAGGAATAAAGGAACTGGGAAATTTGGAAACAAATGGAAGTTTCGGTGAGGAGGAAGTGGAAAATGCCGTTGAAGTGAAAGTGGAGCCGGTGGCCAAGGAGGAGGAAGGTGGATGTAAACTCAATGCAAAGATTAGTGTCGAGGAAAGAGATCCTGCTTTGAGTGCGACAGCTGGGTGGCAAGCAGTGAGGAGTGGCGGGAGTGGAGACCGTGTTAGTGTTACTGAGGAGGCTAAAGTCGAGTGCATTAGCGAAGAGCAGTCGGACTTTCAGTTGGAGTCTGATGGATCACTGCCATTTTACGTTCTTGATGCACATGAGGAAGCGTTTGGAGTTAACATGGGAACCATTTATCTCTTTGGGAAGGTAACTGATTGAGTTTTGACATAATGATAAACCTCTATTTTAGGGTTTTTGTGCAGAACATGCATATTGTAACGCAACAGTGCTAATTAGATATGGAAGTTAGATAATAAATTGATTCATCTCTTATGTCCTTTTAAGCAGTCTGTAGAACGTCTTCTATAACTGACGGGTCTTGAGTGAATAGGTGTATTGTTGGTAATAATCCAATTGTTTTGACTTGATCAACTTTCTTTGCTCGCATGAATGATTACCTCTTTCTCCTAGTTGCCTCTCAAATAATATTTTCCTGATTATACATGGTTTCATCAGAGTAGTATATGTCATTGAAACAAATGCTAAACTCAACATGTATGTCACCTGGTTGAAATTCAGGTCAAAGCAGGAAGTGCATATCATAGTTGCTGTGTGGTTGTCAAGAACATGCAAAGATGTGTATATGCAATTCCAAATGGTTCAATATTTGATCCTGATAAGATGATCAGGCTCGAAAAAGATGCTGAAGAGTCCCGCATTTCTCCCTCAACTTTCCGAAAAAAACTGCAAGTGTGTCTTTCTTGACACATATTTAAAGTTGTGTTTATACATATGACGTTTTTCTTCTCCCTATTCTTCATATGACTTCAATTAATACTTTCTACAGGATATTGCTTTTGAACTAAAGAATGAACTAGCCAGCCAACTGGTGACACTAAATGTTTCAAGTTTTACCATGGCCCCTGTTAAGGTTTGTGGATACAACGAACCTTAGGCCTTCAACCTTCAAGTCATTTGCAGCTTTTCTCCCTTTTTAGTATTCTTTCAACACATCTTATGATTCATTTTGTTTCTTATTCATTGTGCTGAACACCTTGCAGAGGAGATATGCTTTTGAGAGATCTGACATACCCATTGGAGAGAATTATGTGCTTAAAATCAACTACCCATTCAAGGTACAATGCCAAATTTGTCAAACATTGCAGTACTGTGGTATGCAACTTCGAGTTTTGATTCCTCAAATTTCAACTTGATACATATCACTGAAATTCCATGAGATGTCTTGAAATTACATTGCTGTTTTGCTACTGCCAATTCCTATCATTTTCTTGTTAACTAATTTAGGTTTTATTACTGCAGGAACCTCCACTGCCAGCTGATCTAAAAGGAGAAACTTTCAGTGCACTAATTGGGACTCATCGCAGGTAGGGAAATTGTGCATATTTTCACTAATTCCCTCGCATAGAGATTGCATTTATAAAATTTTTATATACCTTATTTGGAAATTTTGAACTATTTCATACATGCGCTGAGAGGACAGGTAATTCCAGAGACTTCTTTTTTAATTTCTAGCTTAGTTACAATTAATGCAAACATTTGATACTATTTGTTGGACTATCTCAACTGTGTCTTCTGCCTAATCTAACTTATTAATCCTTTGAATGTGAAATATGAGTTTTGAATGATTAGAACAATATATTAGGTTCAAGGTAATTACATTTAACTTTGGTTGTTTAGATTTGCAAGAATGTAAAGAAAAAGAATTTCTAACTATGGCTCTTGAAACTTGTTATATTTAGTGCTGTTACTGGTGAGTTCCTTCTATACTTCTTGTGTGCAAGTTCAGTGCTTTGACTGCATACTATTGACTGCAGTGCTCTGGAGCTTTTTCTTGTCAAAAGGAAGATTAAGGGGCCTTCATGGCTATCAATTTCAAAATTTTCAACTATTCCAGCTTCTCAAAGGGTGAGGCTGTTGATATGAAAATCTTTCATTTTCACTATTCCTATCAAGTACTATTGAAATGACTCTATTTTCTTCTGTAATAATTTGGTGCAGGTGAGCTGGTGCACATTTGAGATCACTGTTGATTCTTCGAGAGACATATGGACTTCATCCTCCTCCAAAGGCACAGCAGAGATTCCTCCAGTTGTTGTTACCGCAATAAACCTGAAAACTATTGTAAATCAAAAGCAGAATGTGAATGAAATAGTTGCTGTATCTGTTATCTGCTGTAACAAAGTCAAGGTTGGTTTCAAGGCCTTTGTATGTCAAGTTTCAATTCTTCAATTTAAATTTTTTCCTTGTTAGAATGTTGTAGCTGTTTGTGGTTTGCCAGATGTTGGGTCTTGGTGGACAAATTTGTCTCCTGTTTAAGTTGTTCGATTAGGATGCCTTTTTTTATGGTTTACAGTTTATAAACCTAGTTCTATGTGCGAACTTGTTAGGGAAAAGGTCAAGGCATCAAGCTAATCTTCTAGTTGGAATGTTGAATGGACATCAAATTATGACCCTATCATATTTATACTATAATAGTAATATGTTAGCTGCAGAATTATTCTGGTTGAAGTTTATTTTTGTGGCATTTTCATGTATGTCATATGCTAGCTGGACTAAACTGCTCTTTGGTAAGATAGACATCACTTATTGGAAGAATTTTCTTCAGATTGATACTCCCATGTTGGCATCAGAATGGAAAAAAGTTGGTATGCTGAGCCATTTTACTGTTATTCGTAAACTTGATGGAGGAATATTCCCTATGGGGTTCCCTAAGGAGGTGGCAGACAGAAATATGAAGGCTGGATCAAATGTTTTAGGCATTGAAAGCAGGTAAATGATGTTCCTGAGGCTGAGATTTTTTTTCTTGTATGACTTATTTGGTCCCTGTTGTTGAACTAAATTTCATCATTTTGTTGAAGTGAGAGAGCTTTGCTGAATCGCTTGATGATCACCTTACACAAGTTGGATAGCGATGTTCTTGTAGGCCATAATGTATCTGGCTTTGACCTAGATGTTCTCCTCCACCGAGCCCAGGTGAGTTGAAATGCTTTCTATCCCAAAGGATGCTTGGACTCAGCTATTGTTTCCTAAGATGGACACCTTCTCTTATTTAATTTTATAAGACAAAGGAATTTGAGGGGCCATATGAATCCCAAATGCATATTTGATGCGATTTTGTAATTGTGATTGTCATTTTTGATTGTTAAATGACATGAATATGATAAACATGTTATTTTTGTTTTCCATGAGCCTCTTATTTACAGTTCTCGATTGTTGCTATGACTGACATTTTAGAAAGGGGTGACATGATTTATCTTTTCTTGTTTTCCCTTTTCTTATTCATTTCTTTCAAACTGGGATTCTCTCATATGCCTCCATAATCTTACCTTTGATGATGCTGTTGGCTTGAATTTGTAGTGCTGCTCTTTTGTAGGCATGTCGAGTGCCAAGCAGCATGTGGTCCAAAATAGGTCGTCTAAAGCGTTCTGTCATGCCTAAATTGACAAAAGGGAATGCTGTTTTTGGATCAGGAGCAAGTCCAGGGATAATGTCTTGCATTGCTGGACGACTCCTCTGTGACACATACTTGTGTTCCCGTGATCTGTTGAAAGAGGTAAAATGTTTAGATGAGCATCAATCTAATCAGAAAATTTCTAATGTTCCACAAGCAGTTTTTCATGCCTGTGTCTTTGGTTTATCAGGTTAGCTATTCTCTGACACAACTCGCAAAGACTCAACTGAACAAGGATCGGAAGGAGATTTCACCACATGATATACCCAGGATGTTCCAGGCATCAAATTCCCTTATTGAGCTAGTATGTTCCAATGGCAACAATGATTACATGTTCTAATTTCATTAGATTGTGCTCAAAATGGGATATGAATGGTTTACTAAAGTTCCAACCCATTACCTGTCTACCTCTTTGTTTTTCCTTTCTTCTTTTCAATTCATTTGGACTATGTGGCATAATGGGACATTACTCTGAAATTAATTCAATGTCTTGTTAATGACTGGTCAATGTTTTGTGCAATTATGAAAGTTCTTATACGGGACATTACTAAGAAATATCATACCAATAGCTTTTCTTGATTCTGCATTTACTTGTGTGATAAAAATCTTGTAGATCATGTTTTGCATGTCCTAAAGCATTGAGTTACTAATTAACACCTTTATTTGGTTGATAAATGAGAAGTTTGCTAGGTTGTGAGTTAGAATGAGACATTACTTGAGCCTTAGAAGGTAATCAAGATCTCCTGAATATCAGGTTTAACTAATATAGAAAATGCTTAGATATTTTTACTATGCTCCACTAACTGTTCTTATGTGTTCATACTGTGTATTCAGATTGAATATGGTGAGACAGATGCATGGCTGTCTATGGAACTTATGTTTCATCTGAGTATTCTTCCCCTCACGCGTCAGCTGACTAATATCAGTGGCAATCTCTGGGGTAAAACTCTGCAAGTAAGTCCTTACCAATTTCTTTAATAGCCCAGTTTTCTTCTATGCACTGATATTGCCCAATATATTTTTGCACAGTTAACAATGTGTGACTTGATAACATATGCTGCATACTTTTCCAGGGTGCTAGGGCACAAAGAGTAGAGTACCTTCTATTGCATGCATTTCATGCAAAGAAGTATATTGTACCTGACAAGATTTCCTCCCATGCAAAGGAAGCAAAAATGGGAAAGAGAAGATTGAGTAATGGCACTGAAAATAAAAATGTTGATGACTTGGACATTGATGATGTTAATTTAGAGGATGAACAGAATATTCAAGGAAAGGGAAAGAAAGGTCCTGCTTATGCAGGTGGATTGGTTTTGGAACCCAAAAAGGGTCTATATGATAAATATGTATTGCTTCTCGACTTCAATAGCCTTTATCCTTCTATTATTCAGGTTAATAAAGACTCTTGCTCCAGTGGCTCTCTTAGTTCAATTTACTTGTGTGATTGCTGTTTTTCTTCATTTTCATGATGATTTACTGTACAGGAATACAATATCTGCTTCACAACAGTTGAAAGATCTCCAGATGGCTTAGTTCCAAGGTTACCCTCTGGTAACACAACTGGAGTTCTGCCTGAGGTATAGTTGTATGATTCATTGTATATAACGGATTGCAGTTGCTTTAGAGAATCTGATAGTGATTTGAATGTTAAAATTTGTATTTAGCTTCCAAGTTTGACTAGAAGTTCAGAACTTTAAAGTTGAGAGAACATTATATGATGGAATGATGAATATCATCAGAAAATGGGCAGAATATATTTCACTTCATTAACTGAAACTTGGTCAGTAATTAAAATAATGAACTAGTTATGGTTTCTGTTGTTAGTTGTTTGAATAGTCTCCTGAATGATTTCTCTGTTACTAATTGTTCAGTGAAACTTGTTGGAAGATAGTTACTTGGAACTTGTGATCCCACCATTTTCTCAAGTTGAAACTTCTTGTATACGTGGTTATCAAATGTGCTTACATTTGAAACATGGAATCATGTAGACCTTGCTTTTGTTCACATTTTTAAGTTAAAGTTGGATCAGATAACTCATTTCACGTAGCATTTGATAGTTGCTGAAAAATTTAGTTGAGAGAAGGAGAATGGTTAAGTCATGGATGAAGACTGCATCTGGTCTAAAATTCCAGCAGCTTGACATTCAGCAGCAAGCACTAAAGCTCACTGCAAATAGGTTTGTGTTAGTTCATTTTATTATCCACAATAATCATGATTGTTGTTAGTCTTGATCACTATCTTTGTTTCTTCTTTCTTTCCTTTTTTTTGGAAAATTAAAATGCTATCTTCTTTTTCTGGTTGCATATAAACCTGCATGGGTGGTTTTGCAGTATGTATGGATGCCTTGGTTTCTCAAATTCAAGATTTTATGCAAAACCTCTTGCAGAGCTTATTACCCTACAGGTAACATTTTGCTTCCTGTAATTATGAAAGGAATGCGAATAAATGTTTAACAATTAACCATGCAGGGACGGGAGATTCTACAGAGTACTGTTGATCTGGTACAAAATAGTTTGAACTTAGAGGTAGGTACTATACGATGGGGTTCCCAGGCTATGCTTAAGATCTTTCATGAATCATGGTACATGTCACTTGACTAGTTTATGTCCTCTATTTTATGTCAGGTTATCTATGGTGATACAGATTCAATTATGATTTATAGTGGACTAGATGATATAGCAAAAGCAAAATCCATTGCAGGGAAAGTCATCCAAGAGGTGATTAAAGTACCAAGTATATGTAGAAAAATGTTAACTGTGCACAGTGCAAAAACCTTTGATTTTTTTCTTCAATCATAAAACAGAAGGTAGAAAGGTTGAACAAACTTCAATTTTGTATCTATATTATCTTGGATAGCCAAAATACATTAATTTTGATTTTCACTATCTGGAAAATCTAATGATGACTAGAAATACAAAAACGATCCAAAAATAAATGTGGCTTTTAGTCAGAAGGTTAATTTCTGTGTACGGAGTTCTTTTTAAAAATCAAAATAGTGATATGGCCTTAACTGTTAACTTGCTGCTGCATAGATCACCTTAATCATAAGTTTTTTATGACATGCATGTAGGTTAACAAGAAATATAGATGTCTAGAAATTGATCTCGATGGAATATACAAGAGAATGCTGCTTCTCAAGAAGAAGAAATATGCAGCTGTCAAACTGCAATTTAAGGATGGGACACCATACGAGGTTTTACCTTGGAATCTGCTTTATTTTTAGTTACCTTCCTTTTGAAAATTATTAGCATAACAACTGTTGATGCCAGGTTATTGAACGTAAAGGTCTTGACATGGTACGTCGTGACTGGAGCTTGCTATCAAAGGAATTAGGAGATTTTTGCTTGGCTCAGATCTTGTCTGGGGGGTATGTTATCTATCACTTCTGATTCAGTCTTTCTTATTTGGAATATCAAGAAAAATGTCTAGGTTAAATCCACTTTACCATTCCTTTGCATCTTATGATCGCAGGTCATGTGAGGACGTAGTAGAATCAATACATAACTCCCTCATGAAGGTAAAGTTGGTATTCCCTATCATATTCAAGAAAGTAGAAGTTTGGGCATTAAGGAATTAAGTTAGTGTGTCTCCTCCTTATAGATTTCAATCTTACATGAATTTGTTTAAGCTAATGCTGAAGAAAAAATAGAAGGCATGCAGAATATTCAAGAGGTGACAGTCCACTGTTGGAGTATATGTGTTGTATCTTTATTGGAGAATGGGAGTACCCCTTCTTGTTACAATTTTAAGTTGAGAAGTGAATTCTGGTATAAACTTGCCTCTTTCTATCCTTGGAAACTTTGGCACTGATGACATTTGTTTACTTTGAATAGGTACAAGAAGAAATGAGAACTGGACAAGTAGCACTTGAGAAATACATAATCACAAAGACATTGACCAAGCCACCTGATGCCTACCCTGATGCTAAAAACCAACCTCATGTTCTGGTGAGTCTCTTATACCATTTTTGGTTTCATTAGCTAGATTACACCTATATAGCCAACTTTAACAGATTATTTTACTGTCGCTGTCTAGGTGGCATTAAGGTTGAAGCAAAGTGGTTACACTAGTGGTTGCTCTGTTGGTGATACAGTACCCTATATAATTTGCTGTGAGCAGGTCTGGGATGTAGTGGTTCTGATTTCTTTAATTCAGGAATGTCTGAATACTTCTCGATTTGTGTATGGTTTAAATGCAACTTTATTTATACTGTTCTTTAACAGGGTGCTACTTCAGGAAGTTCAACAGGGATTGCTCAGCGAGCTAGACATCCTGATGAGTTAAAGAAAGACGATGGACAATGGATGATTGACATTGATTACTATTTGTCACAGCAAATCCATCCTGTGGTATCACGACTGTGTGCATCAATACAGGGTACAAGCCCAGAGCGTTTGGCTGATTGTCTGGGGCTTGATTCATCAAAGGTAAGTTCGGCATCCCAGGCTGGAGTTTCAGTGGTTGTGTTATAAATACTTTTGATGTAGCACTTACATGATGCTTGATGGCTTTCAGTTTCAAAGTAAATCAAGCAAAGATGCCAGTAATGATCCTTCTAGCTCACTTCTGTTTGCCATCAATGACGATGAGAGGTAGGTCCAATGAGTTCAATTATTTCTCAAGTTCATGTTAACTTTGGCTTTTATTGTCGTGCTGAGGAGCCTCTTCCAAACTCTGAAACCATGGCTAACCATACATGAACTGCTGTTTGAAAGAATGATTTTCTTTTTTCACATATTCTCCTTACATATTTTCACATTTATTGGATTGCCATGTCTTGCAGATACAGAAGTTGTGAGCCATTGGTGTTGACGTGTCCTAGCTGCTCTAGTACTTTTGAGTGTCCTGCTGTCTTCAATTCCATTTTGTCAGTACTCAGTGGAAAATCAATAGATGCTTCAGGAGACCAATCTAAATTCAATTTTTGGCATAGAATGCGTTGCCCCAAGTGTCCAGAAGAAGCTGATTTGGGTAGAATGTCTCCAGCAATGATAGCCAACCAGGTGAATTGTTTGTTCCTGGCAAGTCCATCGGTAGAATGCCTCCAGATCTTCTATTTAGAGCACCTGTTTTGCATCTCAGTAAATTAAAAGTACAAGTTCAGATGTCAGAGGAATGCATGCGGTGTGTTTTCCCTTGGTGGCATTGCCAAATTGAGATAGTTCAGTTGTCAATCTAGGGCATATTTTCCATGTAGATTATCTCGAGCCCAATCGTATGTTGAAATTTGGCGCTTGGAAAGACTCAGTTTCTTGTTTCTGCCTTTAAACTTAAAAATAGTCATGAAGTTGTTTTAAGCGGTTCTCTCTGTTTCAGGTCAAAGGACAAGCGGAACGGTTTATTTCAACTTACTATAAAGGCTTAATGATGGTAATCTACTTATGATAGTATTATAGTAGATGGCGATTGTGGTATGCTAAATAATTATTCATGCTCTTGGAACACGATGAAGTCTCATCAACAATTTCTTTTGCTTTTAGTGTGATGATGAAACCTGCAAGCATACTACTCGAAGTCTCAACCTGCGGCTGATTGGAGATTCTGAAAGGGGAACAGTTTGTCCAAGCTATCCTCGCTGCAACGGTCGTCTTGTAAGAAAGGTTTCTCTCATCATACCCTGGACCTGGAGTGCACTTTGTTTATTTTAACATAGGGGGAAATGACTAAGAGACAGCTTTCACTACTGGAACTATACAATTTGTTATTTTTAGGTATCGAAATGCTGACTCGAAGTATCTTTTCACAGTACACCGAAGCAGACCTCTACAGGCAGCTATCATATTTTTGCCATCTGTTGGACACTGTCCGTTGCGTAGAAAAGGTTATTTGTTGTTCATAAGTGGATTACACAATATGAGCTTGTTTATGGAGTTGAATATTTACATGGCTTTATGTGTAGGCGGAAACCAGCATAAGAACTGCAATAGAGAAAGAACTGATGAAAGTCCGGCCGATGGTTGATTTGGCATTATCAACAGTTCAAAAGATTAGAGACCGATGTGCCTACGGGTGGGTTCAGTTGAACAGTCTTGCCGTTACCCTTTGAGTGTAGAATACACTATCAAACCAAAGCCAAGCCATGATCTATAGGCGTGTAAAAGTCAGAACTATACCATCTGAAGTCTAATGTTTTTCGATCTGACAATTTGTAAGTGGGGGAGGTACATTTCCTATAAATTAATTTACTTTAAAATTTTCAATCCTAATCCTTTTCAAAACATCTATTAGCTTGCATATTAAGTCACTTTTTAACCTAGTTTTGTTTCATTACACACCAAGTTTTCTCGTCTATGAATATTAAGTAATCACATAAAACATCAATTTCTCTAGTCCCAGTAAACTTCTAGAGAATGAACCAGTGTAACATGAATTTTGTTGTGCTTGAAAAAACCTAAGCGTACGTGTATCGAAATTTGTTCTTGTCCTATCATAGGACTTGCGTCTCATGTTCTCCATTTTTCGGCTCTATTATATAGTGACATTTACTTGAATCTAGAGTCTAGACTGCCTACCCGGGTCAAAAATAGATGTGGGGAATTATGTTTTTGGGGCTAATGCTGTCTATAGGAGTCATTTCAACTATAGATAATTTAGTTTTTGATGAATCATTGGGATACTATAAATAAAAAGGCATCATGATTCATAATAAGTTAGTTAATTATAATGATTACAATTTCATATAAAAAATAGAAGAGATCAAAATTTTTGTCTATAAAATATTATTAATTATTTTTTAATTAATTTTAAACTTATTAATTATTTTTTAAAAATTATTTTTAGACTTATGATTACTAGTCAAAATTTGAGAGTTCAAAATAAAATGAGAAATTGTTCTGACCATAAATCTATGAACAATAAATAACTCTTGACAAGTTTTTAGTCTAAATTCACATTGAAAGAGGAGAAGTAGTTTTTAAATTATCGATTCTACTCAGCACTACGGATCACTAAAATAAATTATTTCAAATAATTCCTAAGAGAATCTTATGATATGTTAAGAATTTCTTATGAGCCCCTTAGGCACGGCCATACATAACATAGAAATTACTATAAGTTGGTGGTCTAGCTTGTGGATTTTAGCCTTCACGATTTCAAAAGTTGAGGATCTTATTGAATTTTATTTGGAGGAGGAATTGTATTTTTATGAGCACATCAAGAATTTAAAGAAGGAAAATTAAAATTTTACATAAGAATTAAAAATTACAAGGTGAAATATCTTTTTATAAAAAAATTGTTAATCAATTTCTTAGCTCATTATTTTTCAATCTATTGTTCTCTTTAAATTCATATCGAAACCATTATTACTCCATTAGTTGATAATCTAGTATCAAATTAGAGCGTCCATAAAATTTAATTGTTCAATATGTTTTTCCCTTTAAATTCAAATTGAAGTTATTATTTCTCTACAGGTTGTTAATCTAATATGAAATTAGAGCGTCTTTAAAATTTAATTGTCCCTCAATAAATCTCATACAACATGAGACTAAATTGGTTAGGTAGATTGAGTGTGAATAATGAAAAAAAAAAGTTAACACATACCTGAAAATGCAAGTGACAAACTTTTGAGCAATTGATCTTAAATTCAACAACTAATTAAAGTACACCTTCTCCTCTTCCCCATCATTCTAATAGTAGTATTATTTCTTTGCCTTTCGTTCACAAAATCAAACCAACAATTAAAAACTTAAATGTTATTACTCTTAGAGTTTTTAATAAACTAACATATATACATTAATAATTATATTTTATAGACTATTGTAAGGTTTGACTCAAGACTGAAAGTGATATAATAAGATCTTAGATTAATGGGACTTAATCATCTAATTATGGGTATTATATTTTAAATTTATGATATACAAATGTAGGAATAAGCAACATATATAAATAAGTGGTTCTAATCCCTCAAAAAAGCATGAAGATTTCTTTTATGATATCACATCATTGGAAAAGGTAGACAACCTATATGCATCTCTTAGAAGGTCAAAAGCTAAAAGGAGCCAAAACACCTTAATCACGTCAATTCCAATGAATTCAGGTATGGCTTTGTAACCAAGTTTTCTCTTGATATTCTAACATGATTAACTTGAATTCATACTATAGGTTTCAAATTAAAACCTAACAATTAGTATCAGAGACTATATCAAATTGGATTATTTAAATTTACAGATTGTTTTGATTTTGATGTAATCTTGTTATTTGGCAATGTATATTTCTTTTTGTATGTTGATGGCTTTTTCCCTTTTAAGGTTTACATAACTTTAATTTTTGGATTAATAAAAAAACTTTGTTATTATTTGTTGGTTTGGATGAGCATTAACTGTCCATGTTTTTTTTGGGACATTATTTAGTTGAATTAAAAATTGACCAATGTCATATGATTATTACATGTCATTTATATGAATCTTTTAAGGTTTATAACTTTTATGATTTTTTGATTTTGGCCAAGAATAATAACCTTCATGTCTTTGATTTATTGTTGAAATAATATGGAATTATAATATTAACGAAACAATTGATTACTTAAATTCAAAATTTGACATTTTTAGTAATTAATAGAAATAATATGATACCAAATAACATCTTTTGTATAGATTAATTAATTCTAAAATATGAAGATAGTTATGTGTAGAATTTCATATGGAGCACAAAGGAAGATTATTATTTGGCCAAAATTCAAACATAGTTATGGTGATAAATAAGTGACAATTGATTAGCTTTTCATATAAATTATAAGCTCGTCTAAAGAAAGATGATAGGAACTTATTATCAATATTTGATCACCACATACCACTTACAAATTGATATTTTTGTCTAAAGACTAAATTTCAATGTTGTACTAGGTATCTTACATCGAGGTTGTCATTATTTGAATATGTTAATTATGTTGCACTTGGATTTTAATTTTGAGTATGTTGCTTTGTTTATTTTTTGTTCTTTATTAAGTGAATGCTTCTATTGCTGTAATATCTGTCAATATTAACTCTGTAGTTGTGCTAAAAGGCATAAAGTTTGGAAAGAGAACATCATGATTGTTCCTAACTATATGTATCTAAAACTTGCTCTTTGAATTAGGCAACCTCCTGCTTTTACTAATGCAAGTTTCTTTGATTGTAGAAGGGACTGGGAGAAGTAGGAACACTCAAATCACTTAAAGTCTTATAATTTTGAAACATCCAATAAAAAATTCAGGGGCACAATATCCAAATAGAAGGATGCTAAATTGTTCATTAACGAACTTGAGCAACGATTTGCTAAAAACAAAAAGGCAAAAATAGGTACTCTTCTAGCATTTCTTGCTTATATAAGGTACAAGGGTAATTGAAACATTAGAAAGTACATTCTAGAAATGTCTCATTTTGCTTCAAACTAAAGGCACTAAAGTTAGAGTTGTTTAAAGACTTGTTTGTGCATTTGGTTTTATTTATTTTTCCCACACAATTTAGTCAATTTAAAGTCCGCTACAACTGTCAAAACAAGAAATGGATTCTTAACTACCTCATTTCACATTACGTGCAAAAAGAGAGATCAAAGAAAAAGAAGGTTAAAAGTGCTTATTTAGTGTCCACCTCGAAGAGAAATAATATGAATAGTAATAAAGATAAGAAAGTTACAAGTATTGTACCACAAAAGAAGTAGCTTAAGGAACAAAAACAATAAATTGAGGAATTTTTTTGCTACTTTTGTGGAAAGAATTCTCAAAAGAAAAAAAAAGTACTAAATATCATGTTTAGCATACAAAGAAAGGTACACTTCCTTCTTTGGTTTGTTCTAAGGTTAATCTGATTTTGGTACCAAGACATGTTTGGTGGTTAGATTATGGTGCTATTACTCACGTAAATGTGTCCATGTAGAATCACTTAAGCTACCAAAAGTTTAGTGATAATGAAAGATATATCTATATGGGTGATGAAATGACAATTCAAGTAAAGGCAATAAGAACTTTTAGGATATCATTTGGAACTAGATATTATTTGGATTTAAAAGAGATTTATGTTGTACCATATTTTAAGTAAAATTTAGTTTATATTTCTATATTGGATAATGCAGTGATTATTCTTCTTTTAGAAATGGATAATTTAATTTTTTTATGATTTAAAACTTATCAGTTCTAGTTCTTTATCAAAATATGATAACATGTACTTACTTGATATGGTTGTCTCTTTTAATAAATCCTTATATGTTAATTCATGGGGTACTAAAAAAATGAACAAATGATAATTCTACTTCATTACGGTATAAGTATTTAGGATACATCTCTAAACAAATAATTGAAATGCTTATATTAGATGGAAATTTTGATCAACTAATCTATCAAACTTTGAAGTTTGTATCAAGTTCATTAAGGGAAAGCAGGCAAACATAAGAAGATTAGGTGCCAAAAGATCTTCATATGTCTTAAAACTAATCCATACAGATATTTGTAGGTCATTTCCTATAGTTTCTTAGAATGATAAAAAAATATTTTATTGCATTAGAGACAGTTACTCACATTATGGATACCTTTATCTCATCTATGAAAAGTCACAGGTATTAGACATGTTCAAAGTTTTCAAAGCCAAGATTGAAAATTAACTTGGCGAAAGGGTTAAAAATATTAGATTTGCCTATGTAGTGAATATTATAACAAATATGATGGTTCAAGTGAAAAATGCCTAGGATCATTTACCAAACTTCTAGAAGAATGTGATATACTATGCTAGGCAGCCCTAACATAAACATATTGCTAAGAGATAAAGCAGAACATTAAAAAATGTAATAGAGTATGATTATTCACACTATCTGACCATATTTACTCTGCAGAGAGGCATTAACGACCGTAACTTACATTCTTAATAAAATTCTAACCAAGGCAAGGACTAAAACCTTTTATAAATTATGGATATAAAAAATCCTAGTATAAAACATTTTCATTTATAGGGTTTTCCAACTGAGGTAAGGCCTTATAAGACAAATAAAAAGAAACTAAACTTAAGAATAGTCAATATCTATTTTGTTGGATATTCTGAATGGTCATAAGTAAATCTATTTTTGAGAATAAAAATGCCAATTTCTTAAGGATGTTAAGTTTGAAGGGGGATCATGTTAGATACTTTGTCTTTGAAAAGGAATTCATTTCTCTTCCTACAGTTATTATTGACCATGATCAAGTTATTATTCCAGACGTTTAGGAAGCAACTCCAAAGCAGTAAGACAATGTTAAAAATCTCTCAACCAAGATTAATTGAATATTCTTAAAGGAAAAAATCAATAACCTTAAGAACCATTAAAGAGATGAAAAGTGCCATTTTGGATTATTATATTGTCTTGCTCCAAGAATATGATATGGACATTGGCATAGTGAAAGATGATATAATCAATTTCCTTAAAGTCATTGAATGTTCTAATTCTCAAAGGTAGATTAATGTTATGAATGAGGAAATTAAGTTTGTGAGAGGCGATAATGTTTGGGATCTTGTCCCATTTCCGGAAGGTATAAAATCATTGGTTGCAAATGGACATTTAAGACTAAAAGAGATATAAAAGACAATATGAAAAGATATAACGCCCTTCTTATTGCAAAGAGCTTTACTTAAAAAGAAGGCATAACTTATATAGAAACTATCTTACATGTTTCTTCGAAAGACCTTTTTAGGATTATAATGGCATTTGTGACATACTTTGATCTTGAATTATATCATATGGATGTTAAGCCAACATTCCCCAATGGTGGTATTGATGAAAGTTTGGGATCACGCTCCATTACTTAGATATGTAAAACCTATATTTAAGACCAAAAGGATTCTAAAGGCAATATGAAAAGATACAAGACTAAAAACAAAAGGCATCGATTTTTTCAAGAGACTCTTTTATAATTATAAAGACATTTATGGTATACTTTGATCTTGAGTTATATCAGATGAATGTTAAGGCAATGTTTTTCAATGGTGACATTGATGAAGCAATTTATATATAGCTGCTTGAAAACTTTTTTTTCCTAAAGTATCAATGTAGATGGTTTACAAATTAAAGAAATCTATCTATATATTTAAGCAAGTTTCACTTTAATAATATCAAGTTGTAATCTTTTTTGGCTTTGTATGATTGTATATACCATAAGTTATGTAGGAGTAAGTATATATTTTTTGGTTTTATATGTTGATATACTGCTTGCTATCAATAATATAAGCTTATTGCACAAAATCAAGAAATTTCTATCAAAAAATTTTGAAATGAGAGATCTTAGTGACGCCTCTTTGTATTAGGAATTCGAATACATCATCGTTTTTAAGATATTGCTGGGTTATCACAACATAACTATATCGAGAAGGTACGTCAGAAATTTTATATGTAGGATAGTAAATCAAGTAATATCTTTGTTGCTAAAGGGGACGAATCTAGTCTTAATCAATACCCCAATAATTATTTAGAAACTAAAGAAATACAAAAAAATTCTTACACTTCAGTTATAAGAAGTCTAATATATGCTCAGGTATGTACGAGTTTGAATATTACGTACATTATTAGAACATTAGGCATATATTTGAGCAATTCGGGAATAGATCATTGAAAAGCGGCCAAAAGATTTATGTGGTATCTTAAGAGAGCGAAAGTCTACATACTCAAATGCAGGACATTGGATCAGCTAGAGATTATTGGGTATTTTGACTTCGATTTCATAGGACGCCAAGATAGTCGTGGATCACTTCAAGCTAAATTTACCTGATTGCTAGAGGAATTATTTCCTGAAAGAGTGACACTCATAGCTCCTTCAACTATAACAGTTGAGTTTATAGCATATTATGAAGTATCTAATCATGAGATATGGCTACAAAACTTTGTCATTAAGCTGCAAGTTATAGATGGTATTGATAGACCATTAAAGTTATTTTGTGACAATAAGTTAAATAGTATTGTATTCTAACAACAACAAGAACTTGTCAAAGTTAAAACATATGAACATTAAATTTTCGGTTATTAAAGAAAGAATTCAAAGTGTTTATATATCTATAGAATATATTTTGGGACAAACTCTATAACTGTGAAGCTAATAACTAAAGGTTTACCACCTTAAGTCTTTCGTAAGCTTAATGCTTATATGTGTGTTATTTCATTTGATTATATGTTAGTTTAGTGAAAATTTGTATTTACGGATACTTATGGTTATACACTTGTCTTAAGAATTTTTATGATTTAATACTACAACTTCAAGGAGCTTGTGAGTGTACACTATGATTTAGTTCGACACGATCTCACTTAGAAACAAAGTAGGATCAACTGGAAATAAGTATGTTAAAATTACATGACTTGAAATATATGTGGCCATTAATATGTCTGGTCACAATAATTGTGATGAAATTTTTTTAATCCTATATTAGTATGATTGAAGGATTGAATTGTTTAAAGATACCTTTGCACTAATAATAATTTTAAACTCATAAAGCTTATTATGACATATAATTAAAACGAATTATATATATGTAACCCAAGTGAGAAATCAATCAAATTTATAATGGACTTATATATATAATTTTTAATAATTATATATTATGGGTTATTATAAAGTTAATAGACCTAAATTATCTAATTAAGTATAAACTATTATATGTGTAGAGACTTTAGTGCTATATTCTTAATTTAGAATAAACTAATTAGGAATAAGTATTACAAATAATATAAATAAGTGGTTACAATCTCTAAAAAAGTATGCAAGTGTTTCTTTTCGGATATCCTAAAGACAGACAACTTATGGGTATCTTTTGAAAGGCTAAAAGTTAAAAAGATATCAATACCTCAATGACATTTATTCCAATAGATTCAAGTAAGTTTTCACATTAAAATTTATTTTTGATAATCTGACAACTGATCCGAATTCACATTAAAATCTTAAGTTATTTCAATAATCCCCCACTTGTTGGCAACTCGTAAATGGATGAAAGAGGCTTCAGTTCCAGCTACATGTATTTCCAAAATGACTGGAATAAAATATTAGCTTTGCAAAACCCAATTAGTTAATGATTTGCAACATCATTTCTTCCTAGTTCAAGAACATCAACTTCCTAACATGGATGAATTCATTTCAGAATGATTTGCTTTTTGTTGTTCATGTCGAATATCGTCACTGTAGATTCTCTTCACATGGGATACATGTAAGTTGCCAGAAGCGGTATTTCCCTTACGTGCATTGAACGAACTTACTTGACAAGAAGCCTGGAGCTGGAAGGGACCAAAGTAAGACTGGACCGATGATTCTAAACCAAGTGGAGTTTCCGAGTTAATCATATTTAACATACTGTTTGCTGATAGATGATCGGATTGGTTTTGAAGATTCAACATATTTTGTGGTAGGGTATCGGTGTTTAGAGGCGGACCTATCGTACTCATGCGCTGAGACTGATTCCCATGGTCAACTGTAATTCCTGATCGAGAGAGATGAATAGGATGCAGCAGCTCAGGGACAGACACCGGGTACAAACTGATTCCACTTCTCAATGACAACATCTGAAATTTATAACAATCTGTCAAGGAAGTAGGAGAAAGATCTGTTTCAAGATTCTGCCATTGCTTCTCCTGTCACTAGTAGTCTCATCATTGCTAACTTTTTCTAGCAGTTTTATATGAAGAAGCAGATGATCCACAGTGGAAAACCATAATCAAGATTTAATGCTCCATTAACTTGGTTAGTTTAAGATTGTGATATCCTAAGGGCAAAAACAGGCTTCAGGCCCGAATAATATCAAAACGTTGCAGAATAATCAGAGAGCGGTATATAGAAAGGGTAATCACTCTTGCCAATATGTCCATAATTGTGACGAGAGGTTAAAAAGGCTTGAAAGTACAGGATTGGCTTGAAACTGCTTATAGGTAAGGCATAGCTAAACGAGAGAATTTAGTCAAAAACCTGTAATTGGAGCTGGAGCTGCTTGAGATATTCGATGGCTTCATCCAACATCGAAGCTTTATCTGTCTGCGGCAGATGGATATTCAGTCAACGAGAAGCAAAACCCTCGAATGAAACAAAATTAACAAGCATGCAAGTACTCAAACCGGAAGAAGGCATACTTTATTGGAGTTTGGAATCAGGTTTTGCAGAGCTTTCATTTTCTCATTAATCCTGCTCCTCCTTCTCTGCCCAAAGCAACCCCGCATATAGTGACATTAAATAGAACAACCCAATGTCAAATAGAAATGGTTGATCAGTACTACATCAGTAGAGAGCCTTAGCTCATGAGAAAACAAACCTTTTCAGACAAATTGTGAACTTCTGCTGTTCTGCTTCTTTTCGATGACTTACGTGGGGGAGCCTGCTTTGCTGGTACCTCATGGTCCTCATCTACCATTGTCCCGAGACCCTCCTGCATTGTTCAAATTTAAACTTCAAGATTATGATGGTTTGACAAGTAGGCATAGTTGAATCCCCATTCTGAACACTAATCTTCATTTCTTAATCTGTTCCAGGTTTTAGCCAAGTGACAATCATCCAAAACCTTTTTCTTTTCCTGCATTTTCCCAGTAACCAAACAACAGCAAAAATCCCAAAAAGCACGCGAAAACTAAAAGAACCTCGCTTTCTCCGTTGCAATCATCAGTCTTGTTCTCACTAAGCCCACCGACCGATGACGAGGACGCATTCACGTTCCCCCAGAAACACCCCCAACCACCATTCACTCCCTCCCTGAAGATCGCATCTTGCTCGACACCCGAGGGGCAGCGCTGGTTTTGAACGTCAACCTGCGTCGCAACCACCTGAGCATGTGGACCGTTGAGGGTCATATGCAACGACCGTGACGATGAATGGAGAAGAATTTGATGAAGAAAAAACGACATCTACTCTGATGGACGGTAATCGCAAGCCATTGATGAAGTGGAGGAACATGTGTTGCGTGTTCAACTTCCGAACCTGCCACAACTAGGAGAGTACATATTCAACTGCTGGTTTTAAAATGTCTCTCGTTTTATTGTTAGGACAATTTTGTCCTTTTTTAATTTTTAGACAACTATTAATTGTAATTTTTGGTTTTTTTATAAATTATTAGTTAAGATACGTAATTTGATTAAATTAAGGGTAATAAGATGGCCCAAAAAATGATCTAAATCAATAGGTCGAAGTCTTGAAAGAAAATGGATCTTAATTAGTGTGGATCAGATGCATATCGGGCTTCTGATGGGAAAATTCGACGTGGAAACTATGTATATATATATATTTATAGATATATATGTATGTATATGTTAAGGTCTACTACAGTTGTTTATATCATTCGTAAGCATACAAATCCTTTAACCTGTTAAGAGTGCTTATGTTATGAGAAAATTGTAGAAAGACGTTAATCACGTGTCAGTGAATAGTTGTTGTAAAGGTCTCGAGAGATCAGAACTCGTTTTGACCTCAAAAACTGCTTCGAAAGTCGAGATGAAACTAAAATCAGGTATTTTGCATTTTCTTCTTATTTAACCCTTTCATGCACAATCCGGGACACGTAATAAGGTCTGTTACGTGTTACACGTGGTATCAGAACGGTTACATGATCAGGTTGTCGAAAATAAGGTTTTTTGGTTTCCATCGATTATGGTTTTCATCAGTTTTTGTTTCATTTTTCGATTTTTTTGCGTATATGATTATGTAAAAGTGGTATACATAAATCTAGCTATTTAAAATAGGTCGAAAATGGGCCAAAAAGAGTGAAAAATGATCCCAAGGTCGTCGAAAATCGCCTGCCCGTCGGAGGGCTATGCACTGTCAGGCGCATGCTACAGTAACGGTGAAGAGGTGATACGGATGGCGCATGCGTTGCACGCGTCAATCGCGTGCCGCTAAGTGGCTCCATACAGTGAGGGATGTGGGTGGCATGCGCCTCACGTGACGCGCGCTCCCACGAACACGGGAACAGTTGACGTGTGTGTCACATGCACCGTATCGGTTCCGACACGTGGACCACAAGGATTCAAACGTGTAGTGGCGTGTGCATTGCAAGCGCCTTATAATGAACATGCACGCACCAGACGCATTTGGGGCGTGTCATTGCACGCGCACCCTTTTCCCACACGTAGGCTAACGTCAGCGCTACAGTGATGCTGACGTCAACACCAAAAATTAAAAAAAAAAGAAATTTTCATAAATTTGCCCCAAGTCTTTTGGGTCAGTTTCTGGGTCGGAGGAATTTTTAAAGTGTTTTTTCAATTTTTCTGGATTTATTTTGTTGGTAATTGGATTCCAAAAAAGTTTTAAAAGCTTTTTAAAGCTAATTTTGAGTGCATTTTCATACTCCACATTGCACATAAGGGAGAGACTTAAAGTTTTATGTTTCGTATGGTAGATTCAGTATTCAGGAAAGTACGATAGTCACTCTCATTGAAATTTTTTTAAATAAAAGTTTCAAATAATGTTTAAAGACAATGTTTTCAGTACTAATATGTGATCATTTGACTGTGAATTTGATTTTTCGCATTTATAGCTAATTTTCACATACATTATGCCTATATAGAATGTGAGGATGACATAAAGATGTATCCCTTGTGTTCGTAGTCTTTTTGGATACTGGTAAGATTGTAGTCACCACAGTGGCTTTTCAAGTCAGTATTTGGATTGTACCGCTTGCATATTTAGGGATGTATCTAGTCTCATGTTCGGTTATTCTGCCCACAGGTGTTGACCTTGTATGAGATTTTGAGATGTATATAAAGACATAAGATGGAGGAAAGTTGTTGCTTGAATGATCTACTCACCTAAAGGTGGTAGTATCATAAGAGTTGATGGTTTGTACTCTGATTACTTTTATGTGGAGGTCTAATTACATATATATTATGTATTCAATCCACAGGTGTTTTATAATATATGCGATTAGATTCTCTGTTTAGATATTGCTTTAATGTTTTAAGTATCGCTGTTATTAGGGGTGGGTACGGTTCGGTTTGGTCGATTTTTGGCTGTTGAACCGAACCGAACCGAATAATCGGTTCTATTCTATAAGAAAACCGAACCGAATCGAATGTAAGATGAAACCGTCGGTTTGGTTTGTCTTGCGGTTCGGTTCGGTTCGGTTATTTCAATCGATTTGGACCTTAATTTTGGGTCTTAAAATTTGAGTCAATTTTAGTACATATTTAACATATTTATTTCATTTTAGGACCTATTGGATGATTGTTATACTTGCAAAGTTGCAAATTTACTTTATATACCTAGAGTTAGAAGTACAAAAAAAATAAACTTTTTTTGTTTTTAGTTGATCGGTTTGGTTCGGAAAAAATTTTACCTACACCGCAACCGAACCGATACAGTCGGTTTTCCAATATCTGAAACCGAATCGACCATCCATCACATCAGTTTGGTTCGGTTTGGCCCGGTTTCGTGGGTTTTTCGAGGTTGGTTTGGTTTTTTTGCCCACCCTTAGCTGTTATCCTACATTTATACTGATCTTTACATTTTCCTTTCTATTTTACAGTCACATTTTCTGTAAACAACAATGTTGTTACGATTAAGACCTTGAATGGTTTCAATTTTAAAAAGTGGAAGAAGGATGTTGAGTTTGCCCTGGAGATGGCTGACGTCAACATGGCGATATATATCGAAAGGCCTCCTCCGCTTATTGATGTCAATTCGGAAGCTGATAAGACAGCAATGACAACCTGGGAGTGGTCAAATAGGATGTGACAATCAAGAGGTCGATCCCAGATGATCTGCTCAGTGAATTATCGGATACAGTCATAGCGAAGGAGTTTATGGATAGCATTTCCCAGCAGTACAAGGTGTCTTCTCGTGTGAAGCAGAGTGCCTTGATTAAAGAGTTGTTCTTCACGAGGTATACAGGAGAAGTAGGCGTTATAGAGTATATTATCAGGCTGGTGCATATCAGAGTAGGCTGAAGGCACTAGATATACCTATTTCTGACATGCTCATAGTGCATCAGACACTAAATACTCTCCCTCAAGAGTTTAAGATGTTGGCTACCTCCTACATCTCTCAGGATGAGAATTGAGACATCAATGCCTTGATTTTCCGATGTGTTGTGGCTGAGGAGAAGATTAAGAGTTCTCCTCTTACAGCCTTGTATGCAGCTGTCAAAGGTAATGGGAAGGCTAAATCCCAACAACTTAAGTGTAAGGGTAAGAAACCCAAACCCTCTCCATAGATTCAAACTGGACAATCCAGCATTGCTAAAGGCGCATATGATGTAAAGGGTATAAGATGCTTCTTCTGTAAGAAAAAGAGGCATAGAAAGGTCGATTGCCCGAAATACAAGCTGTGGAAGGTTAAGCAGGAACTGTCAGGTAACTCCTAGGCCTATATAATTGATGAATTCAATGTAGCTATAACCACATCAAGTTCTTGGTGGTTAGATAGTGGAGCTTCTAATCATGTTGCTTCCATAATGCAGGGGTTCACACTTAGGATAAGGCCGACTAAAGGAGAGGAGAAGCTAATGGTCGGCAACAATGAAAAGGTGGATGTTTTGTTTGTAAGAGATGTAGGTTTGAACCTCGATATGGGGTTTGTATTAATTTTACGAGACACCATTTATGTTTCGTCTTTTAGACGGAACTTGATCTCTGCATCAGTTTTGGATAAAAAGGGCTATCGTTTTGTATTTGATACTTTGGTTGTAAATATTTCTATAAATACTAGATATATCAGAATTGCTTTCATATCCTAAGGATTATATAGAATGTGTCTTACTCCTAACGAAGTGTATGCCTCTTTTTATGTTGCTGAACTTGTTACTCGAAAGAGAGCCTTCGTAAAGGAGACATCATACATGTTGTGGCATAAACATCTTGGCCACATTTCCAGGGAGAGGGTTGAGAGATTGATAAAGGATAACTTTCTCCCAACTCTAGACTTCAGTGATCTGGAAGCATGTATTGATTATTGTAGAGATAAGTTGACCAAGACAAGAAAAAAGGGGTCAACTCGTACTTCTGGTTTATTGGACCTCATACATACAAATGTTAATGGTCCTTATACAATCACGTTATGCAATGCTAGGTATTTTCTAACGTTTATAGATGATTATTCCCGCTACGGCTATTTGTTCTTGGTTAAGGAAAAGTCTGAAGTTCTTGATCAGTTCAAGATCTTTAATACTGAGGTTGAGAACCAATTGGTAAAATCAATAAAGATAGTCAGATCTGATAAGGGAGTGGAATATTATAGCAAACATGGGGTTGCAGGACAGGAAAAAGGTCCGTTTGCCAGGTATTTGGAATCAGTTAGAATAGTGACTCAATTCACTATGCCAGGTAGTCCTAAGCAAAATGGTGTGGCTGAAAGGCGCAATCACACCCTAAAGGACATGATGAAGTCAATGCAGAACAGGACTAACCTACCCGAATACCTTTGGGGTGAAGCCATCAAGACGATATTGTATATCTTGAACAGAGTCCCAAGTAAGTCAGTACCAAAGACGCCTTTTGAACTCTAAAAATGGTGGAAGCCAAGCCTTGCACACATTCGTGTGTGGGGCTGCCTTACTGAGGTAAGGTTATATAATCCTTATGAGAGCAAATTGCAAGCTCGTTCCACTCATTACTATTGAGTAGGTTATCCTGACCACTCTAAGGTTACAGATTTTACTGTAGAGAAGAAGGGGCTAGAATAGTGGAATTGCAGACGGTTAAGTTTCTAGAATACGATGTCTATAATAAGGGAGGATTCTCACATCCTCCAGGAGATAGTAAAATAGATACTACGATTATTACGTATCTGTCTCTCATACAGTCAAATCCGGTGGATGAAGGTCTAAATACCATGCCTATGCAGGCACAGGAACTATACTTATTCAGGAAGAGGTTTCTGAGGTACAAGAACCTATGTAGTTGCGTAGATCCACCAAAGAAAAGTGACTTACTATCTCATCGAATTACATAGTCTATTTGGGTGAGCGAGACTATGACATAGGACATGTTATGGATCTAGTTACTTTTACAGAAGCTGTTTCTGGACCCCATGCGGACATATAGTAGGAAGCAATGAAGGATGAGATGTTATCTATAAGGTATAATAAGGTATGGGAACTTGTTCATTTACCTCAACATTGCAAGCCTGTCAGTTGCAAATGACTATTTAAGACCAAAAAGGACACACAAGGTCAAGTTGAGTGGTTTAAGGCGTGTCTAGTTACTAGGGGATCCACTTAGAGAGAAAGAGTTGACTTCAATGTTAGCCTCTCTCCTGTATCCTCAAAGGATGCATTTAGATTGATTATGGCAATAGTAGCTCATTAGGACAGATGGACGTTAAGATCGCTTTCCTGAATGGTGAACTTTATGAAGAGGTCTATATAGAGCAACCTGAAGGATTTTAGGATCAAGATGCAACTGACAAAGTCTGTAAGTTGACTAAATCAATATACAGTTTGAAACAAGCTTCCAGACAATGGTACCTAAAGTTTGATGAGGTTTTAACTTCATTCAGCTTTGTGGAAAGCAAAGTTGAAAGATGCTTATACTATAAGATCAGGAAGAACAAAGTTATCTTCATACTGCTGTATGTGAATGATATCTTGCTCGCGTCAAATGATTTGACCATGTTGCATGAGATAAAGTAACTTTTGGACAAACTTTGACATGAAGGATTTAGGTGAAGCATCTTTTGTCCTTAGTATACAAATTCACCGGGACAGATCTCAACACTCATTGAGCCTCTCACAAAGAGTATACATTAATCGAGTGCTACAAAGGTTTAATATGGCTAAATGTAAACCTGTTGTAGCACCTATTTCTCATAACGAGAGATTATCTTTGGCACAGTGTCAAAAGAATGAAGTTGAGAGAGAGGCTATGAGGAACATACCATACTCTAGTGCAGTTGGTAGCCTGATGTATGCCCAGGTGTGCACTAGACTAGACATTGCATTTGCTGTTGGATAGCTGGGTCGATATCTGGCTAAGCCAGGTGTGGACCATTAGAATGCAGTCAAACGAGTGTTGAGATGTAACATCCACTCACTTATGGAAAGGGTAAATTGGTAATTTGGAACGGGTTAGGAGTGTTTAAATTGCATTGACATATTCAAGCATTCATTTATGCACATGAATAGTAAATAGTGAATTTTTGCGCATGTAAATGCTTGTACATGCATTCATGACATTTCCCGGTTTAAGTGTGAATAAATGTGTTTTATAGAAAATGTGTTTTGTGTGAATGAGAATTGGTACTGGAGAGGATTATTAGGGTTTTCTCATTTTTAGAGAATTATAGGAATTTTTCGGAATTGTTTCCGGACCCGAAAAATTGTCAAGTGACAGAATAGGGGTCTACCGGTAGTAAAATTGACTGTCCAATGGCACTGAAAACTTAGGCATATGAAATTAAGAATTTTTGGAATTGAGCCATTGGAAATTGGAGAGAA
>JAOTAY010000191.1:4743975-4768255 GCA_025629805.1 Erythroxylum baracoense | reverse complement strand
ATGATTGATTGAATATGATAAATAGGAATGAGACTGTAAATGTGTTCGAATGGGAATGAGATTGAGAATGGGAATGACTGAAATAATGAATGATTGAATATTATTGTGATGCATTTCATACACGAATGTATGATCAAATAAAGATAGTTGTGACATAAGTAGCCACCGAATATGAGCTTAAAGCTCCGGAATGTGGTATAGAGCTAAAGGCTCAATATGTACAATGATCCCTGTATCCACAACGGGTAAGGGACGGTATTAATGAACCCTGTATCCACAATGAATACGGGATAGTTTAGGCACTCAATCACAATAACGTAATAATTGAAAGTGGGCCACATGAACATTGCATATACAGTTATTAAATGTTTTTGACTTATTGAATTGGAATGTGGTTATGTTATTAAATGAGATTGAGATATGTGAAATATATGATCTGTGATGTAAATTGTTAAATGGAAAGTTGTGAATTATGTGCTTATATGATTTGATATGTGGCATGAATTGGGTGAACCATCAAGGATGATTACATCATTAAGTTCGCAAAACTCACTAAAATTGCAACGTTGATATTTCAGGTCCAAGAGAGGACATTAGAGACAGACCGACTCTATGAGAAGACTGATTCTTGTACTTTTGTCAAGAAATGGCTCAAAGGTCAGTCAGTTGAGACTGAAGGAGTAGTTAGTAGTTTTTTGTACAAATTCTCTTTCAAGCAGTGTGTTATGTATAGTTGATATTGTATATATTCGGATGGTTTTGTAAGCTACAATGTCAGTTTGGTTTTTATGAAATGAAATGAAGAGTGCAGTTTAATTTTAAAATTTGGTGACTTTTATGTATAATAGTTGATGCCATGATTAAGTTAGATATGCGTTTGCTCTAACATACCATTATTATAGATTATATACTGGAATGTCCACTGGGTGTTTTGGTATGTAATTTATGGTAGTGGGCTGTTACAACAATAACAAATAGAAGAGAAATGAAAAGAAGGAAAAGAGGGACAAAATAAAAGGAAGGCATTTAAAGACTCCATTTGGGATGATAAGTGATTTTGAAAGTGAGCATTCGAAAGGAGAAGTAGCTTATACATGCTTCATAGCTAAAGACGATGATGAGTTACTCCCCAACAATAAATCTTGTGATAATAATAGCAATATTGAATTGTTACATGATGAACTAGTTAAGAACCTTGAAACAATGAGTATGGAAAGGAAGAATTTATCTTCATAACTCAAAGAGGCTCAAAAGCATCTAAATGCATGCATGAGTAAAAATAAAAAGATGAAGAATGAATTACATATCATCAAAGAATTTAAAAATATGACTTTTGTTAATAATCATAACTTATATGTATTTATGTATGAGAATCAGACATTGAAAAAAGAGGTCAATGCTCTCAAGGACTCTTTATCCAAATTCACTAAGGATGTGAGAAACTTGAAAGCATGTTGAAGTTTAAAAGAGTTTAAATAATATATATAATATTAAATATAACTATAGAAATGCATCTAATACCAAAATTAAATTTATCAAGATAAAGCATTTGTACAGTGAAGAACCCTTGCCCAAGATGACAAATGGTATGGTGTATCCACATCTAAATATACACATAGATCATATCCATATATTACATCTACTAGGCCTTACTTTAAAAGCAAGCACCATGCTTTCATGTATAACTCTAAATATAGGCTTAGAACTTAACATTCTCATGTAAGATAACGCATAATTTCCATGTAAACATATATGATAACATTTAATTTCACTCACACTCTTTTAGGCCTTAACATCAAATTAGAAGTAAGTAACAAGACTCTTACTAAGCATAACATCATGACACAACTTATATCCCTTATAAGTATCAATATAATCAAAGAAGCATGTCTTATATCCAAAGGAGTATTCAATTCCTTTAATATCCAAATGAGGGATTCCTATAATTCGTATGCACATAAAAGATCGAAAAATACATTTATACATCAAAATCTTAAGTTTCATCATCATAGCATGAATGCATATTATTTATATAACATGGTATGCTATTTTTTATGGAAAATATGGGCATATTGACAAGTTTTATTTCATAAAGCAAAGCTTGACAGGTTAATCCTTCAGGAAGTAAGTTAAAAAGAAACCAAATACAAACAATCAAACACCCAAGCTTATTTGAGTACATAATACACATTGATTGCTTTGTTTTACAGGTATTTAAGAAAAAGAAGAACAAACAAAATGTGGATAATGATGATCAAGGCATATAATCAATATGTATTCTGATTTATAACTTCTAGAGATAGAGATGGAGCATTTGTTACATCTCGAGTCAATGCCAAAGGTAAGATAATTGGCAGTGGCATAGTTAGTAAGAAAGATCACAATGTAACTGACAATATGCTTTTAATTGATAGGTTCAAGCATAACTTGTCAAGTGAAAGCCAATTATATCATAAGTACTATAAAGCATGTTTTGAGAGAAGTTTATGCATTATATCTAGAATAGTTAACAATAGCATTATTTTTTAGGTAAGAGAAAAGGTACTATCTATACAATTGATCTTAATAATTTCTCTAAACAAAATACAAAGTTCTTAATGTCTATTAGTAAAAATGCGGATTTGGCATAGGAGGCTTGAACATGCAAGAATATATCTAATCTCTAACCTTAACTTCATGGATTTTATTCTTAGTTAGTAAGGACAAATGCTTTAAGGCATTTATAAAATTTGTTAAGAGAGTTTAAGGTGAAAAGAAAATTTTTATTGCATCATTTAAGAGTGATCATAATAGGGAGTTTAAGAATGAAATGTTTGAATCTTTTTGTGAAGATAATAGTATCTTTCGTAATTTCTTTACCCTTAGTACCCCTTAGTAAAATAGAGTTATTGAGAGCAAAAAGAGGACATTGCAGGACATAGCTAGGACTATCATAAATAAATATAACCTCCTGATTTTTTTTTTAGTATAAGCTATAACAAATGCATGCCACGTCTCTAATAAAGTGTACATAAGACCAACTTTGAAATAAAACACCATATGAACTTTGCCATCGGAAGAAATTAAATATTAGTTACTTTAAAGTTTTTAGCTATAAGTGTTACATTTTGACACTAAGGATAACTTAAGAAAGCTTGATTCCAAAGCTGAAGAAGGAATCTCCTTGGTTATTTCTCAACTAGCAAAGCATATCAAATGTTTAATAAGAAGAGTCTTGTTATTGAAGAGTCTATGCATATTCTTTTTAATGAATCTAGCTATCTTGTTTCCAATAAAAGTCTTGAAGATGATTATGTAGGTCTATCCAGTGATTTAATGAAATTAGCCTTTAATAAGTATAAGATTGATCACAAAGACACCTTATATAAACCAAGTGAGGGAGATAAGAAGAGTGAGGAGCTTCAAGGGATTGTAAATTTAAGAGGAATCATCTTTTAGATAAAGTTATAGGTGATATTCAACAAGACGTAATCACTATATCTCATTATAGAAACTTTTCTTATTACTTTTATTTCTCAAATTAAGCCTCAACTTATAAAAGAAGCTTTTAGTAATGAAAATTAGATTCTTACGATGAATGAAGAGTTAAATTAATTTGAGATAAGTAAGATGTGGACTTTAGTATCTAGACTAAGAGACCACCAAATAATAGGTACAAAGTAGGATGTTTAGAAACAAGCTAGATAAACTAGGTACTATTTTGAGAAGTAAAGCTAGATAGGTAACTAAAGGGTATAATTAATAGGAAGGAATAGATTTTGAAAATATTTGCACTAGTAGCCATATTAGAACTTATTATATTATTACTTATATTTGCATCTCACATAAAATTTAATTATTTCAAATTAATTTTGAAAGTACATTTCATTCAAGAAGAAATTTATGATTATCAACCTCTCAATTTTAAAATTAATGGTACAACTAATCATGTTTGTAAACTTTTTAAAGCTTCATGTAGTTTAGATAAGCTCCTAAAGCTTGATATGCTAGTTTAAGATTATAATTTGTATCCATTAATATCATATATAATAACATAATAGGTTATACTAAAAGAACAGTTAAAGAGAAAAAAAATAATTAAATCAACCTGAATTTGATTATAAAGTTTAAGAAACTTAAAGTTTAAGAAACTTTATAGTTAAATATAATATACTTAATAAATAAGTACTAGTATGAATCTTATTGAAAACTGGTTGGTATTTAATTAAAACTAGTTGTAATTCTAATTGAAGTTTTAAATGAAATGATAATTATATTTTGATCAAATTACTAAAAGGTTCAAACTATATTATAAGTAGGCGAAAACTCTACAAAAGTTATGCTTTTGATATATCCCTCTTTATAACACTTTTAGTGTTATCTCAACTCTACGGATGTTATTAAAAATCAAGCATTTGTGCAATTACGGTGGCTTAACATTGACCTATTTTATATTTTAATTAAATTATTTAAAATTTTAAACTTTATTATAAATAAGTTTTAGTTATGTAGAAGCTAGAACTCTTATTGTACCCTTTTTCACATCATTTGTATAGTTCACTTAATTTATTCATATAAATATTATTAGAATTCGGACACTTAGTACAATTATTGTAATTTGCCGTTATTCTATTTTAGAAATCAATTTTACGAAATAATTTCATTAAAAAATCAAAATTTTTAATAAGATACGATTGATAATTTATGCTTTATTATATTTATACATTAATCATATCATAAAATTAAATAGATTTTGATTTTCAAAAAATCATAAATATTTTTATTTTCTTTTGTAATACACTAATTTCCTAATAATTAATGATTTTTATACTTTTCAAAATATTGACTACATAGTAAATTTGTAGATTTTATGTAAATGCAAAACTGGTGCGTTGAATAAATTGGAAAAGGTCACATTTTTTTGGTATTTTCCAACCTTTTTAGGGTACTATGCCTTCAAATATAAGGAATTATATACCTTTGATGTGCAGCCTCTGTCCTAAAGATCCATTGGTTCTGAGTTAAGAAACTCAGCATATTTTTTAAAAATGATCTTCGCCGGTTAAGAATTAGATTTCTTTCCTAAATTCCGTTTTTGCAGTTTGGAAAGTCAGAAGTTGGATGCGTAAAGAAAAGGCTCCGACAAAAGAGGAATCTCGGACGAGCACGACAAACATCCACGTGGCGTGGACTCTATTATTAATAAACACGAAAAAACAGATACGCCTAGATTCTGAAGTTTTTTAAAGAAAAGTCAGAATCGGGAAACTATGACAGAAGGATGACCACATTCTTTCATTTCTCGCAATTATGATTTTGTCATCAATTTAGACAGCCAAACACAGGAGAAGAACTATAAATTCTTTAGTGTTTACTTCCTTCACCGTGATCACCGCGGCAGGGACCAAAAGTAGCAGTTCGATCGGAGCTATGGCGGAAGAGGCGGAGATCGATCGATTGCCGACGGACCTATTGGCCCACATATTCGTTTTGACACCTTCCTTCACCGATTTGGCCCAGTAAGTACTGCTGTGATTTTCTTGTCTTATAGTGCTCTTAGTCTTTATGGTGAGAATCCGTGGTTGGTGTATACGTGCAGAGCAAGTGCTGTGTGCAGGAAATGGAAAGAAGGTGTTAAGCAGTCTTTGGGGAGGAGACAGTGCTTGAGCTTTGCCGGTCGAAAGATGGACGATGATACTACCGCTCGTGTCGTACGACATGCTTATGGCCTTAAAGAACTCGATATGTACAGTACACTCTCTGTCTCTTTCTTTGGGTATTTAGGTTCATGTGTGTTTCTCCTGTTGATTCTTGTTGTAGTTCTGGGTTGAGACATGAATGATTGATTGATTTGAATGAATTCCTTATTGATAAATTGATGTTTGGAGTTGAGAAGATGAACTTGGAATTTAACCTTTATACGGTAACATTACCAGTGAAGAGATTTTTCCTTTGGTGATCCTAGTTTCTATTAGTGGGTGGAAGAATCAGAGATGTTTGTTATCTTAGTGAAGAATTCTACAGTCTTTTGCAGCTTCAGGGATCAGTTCGTCTCAATTGGATAATAAAGAATGCACAGAAAGACTAATCTCTACACTCTCGACCTTTGAAGCTTCTCATAATTGTTTATTTTCCCACCGAAAATCTTAGATCTGAATTGTATTTCCGAACCAGTGTGCTTGTTTTCTGACGCTTTAGTTGTTCTGTAGTGAAGCATGAAGAATACACATTTATGGTAGTCTTGCCAGGAGAGTCTAAATACGATTCACCAGATTCAAAACAGATTTAGTTTGAAAATTTTCTGGAGAAGAACGAAGTTGAAGTATAGCTCCCATACCTTTAATTGTCTGCAACCTCTCCCCAAAACTCATTGGACTATGACATTTAATGATATACCAAGTTTCAAAAGTATCAATCTTTCTGCTATTGTATACTTTTAAATCTAAACGAGAATGTTGTTCTTTTGTACAATGTTCGGTTCCGAGTGGCCCTTCCAAGGAATTTTCTTTTGGTCCAGGTATTGTCCTTCCATTCTTGAGTGACAGGTACATAAACCTCGGTTTCCTCTGATCTATTTTCAGTTCAAGGAGCTGTTGGGGTTGTCAGATAACGGACAATGGACTCTACCAAATATCATTGGCCAAGTGTGTCAGCAATCTAACCTCAATCTCCTTGTGGGGTATGGCAGGGATCACAGACAGTGGTGTTATTCAACTGGTCTGAGACTGTCAGTCTAGTGTTACTAATTTCTGACAATTTTGGTTATCTCATCTGCATAGTTTTCTCAATTTATCCCCAGATATCAAGAGCCAAATCCCTGCAACACCTGAATGTTGGTGGTACGTTTATCACAGATGAGTCTTTGTTTGCTATTGCAGATAGCTGTCCTCATTTGAAGGTGAGTCATCTGGAATCACTGAAGAAAAGGCTATTGATTTTGAGATCTTATAGTGATATTTAAGTTTTCGTTACTCCGGAGCATTGAATCGCTTTAACATACTGCTTAAGATTATACGAAGTGCATCATTGAATCGCTTTAACATACTGCTTAGGATGATATGAAGTGCATTATAATTTCTCGTCTTCTCGTATGTTTCCATTTAATCAGAGCATTGTTCTATGGAGCTGCCGTCATGTAACAGAAATCGGACTTCTTAATCTTGTAAATAAATGCCGGAAACTGGAGTCAATTGATGTATGGGGAACCCGAGTCCCCATAGATTGCTTCGTTGGCTTGCTTACAATTAGTCCAGCTCTTCAAATAAAGCCCTCAGGCGTGTTGGTGAATGTTGGAAGTGCATCTATTTGGCCTGTTGCTTGAGCTACTCATCCTTGGTGTGCATTTCTTATCGCTATTTGTGCACATTTGTTTCTGCTTTGGATTGAATTGTGTCCACAAATTTTTACATTCAATAAACTACAATTAAGGGCATCGAAACTCCCAGCTTGCTAATTAGTTTTAGGATTAGAAAAGGCTTCTGCTCTGTAATTGGGTTTCACAGTTGGTTATTAAGCTGTGTGTCTTTGTACATAACATTATGTACGCTCCAAGTTGATATTTGGTTTACCCAAGCCTCTGTTATAGCATTGAAAATAAATGCAGCTTCCATTGCCTGACACTTGAGATACAAAGCGTGGAGGAAAACGGAGGAGAAGCATATGTTAAACTCGTAATAGGGACTTCCAACTAAAAGAAAACGTGGAATGCTTAAGTACAAGTATTAGTCGAGAATCCAAAAATATGGTAGCGGTAGGAATTCATTACATGCCCTATCTATCATACAAGAAGCTCCATTCCCATATATCGCCAACAGAAGACCTGAAAAACATGGAAGCAAGAATATCTTAAAATTGAAAAAAAAAATGATGATGAAACTAACTTGAACACATTGATTATCATCAGTTCTCTCATAAAAGCTAACAAGTTCTCGGAAGAGAAAATATTAAGCCTGTAGAAACACCAAAACAGAGGATTTCTGCTAATATTTTGAGATCACTTTTTTTCCCTAATTAAGCTACCACCAAAATGTTTGTAATCAATCAAAAAGTAAGAAGCCGTATGGAAAGGACAGAAATCAATTACTTAAAAGCATTCATTCTCAGTTGTACTTGACAATGTAGAGTGAAACGTAACATGAGCGGTTAGATGCAAAGTTTGCCCCAACGAACAACTTAACTTGGTTAAGCAATACATCAAAAGAATTTAAGCTCAGGTCAGTTTATGCTCACAAAATTTTTTTAAAGCCTATATATTTTACTCGTATGTCATCCGAGAACTTGAATCTAGTATTCAGTTCAAGTTTGACAATATCAAGCCACTATAATGTTGATGCCATATCATATACATATACTGCAAAGAGCAACTACATGAACTAACACGATTAGGCCAGATAGACAGTCTGTGGTGATTTAACAATCAAGTTGAGAGATTATAAGGAATGCAAATAAAGCTTACTGAATAGAAGCACTGTAAATATTAAAAATAACATTGAAGAAAAAAGAAGACAGAGTGATGTTCTTCTGAAGCACCCCTGTACCTGAAACACTTTTTGATATCTTCCATCTCCCTTTTCTCACAATATTGGTCCTCAATTCCTGTGAAAACCTTTCCTTTGCCTTAACATCAGAATCTCTTCACACCCACATGTCATAACTTAACAATTTGTGCTGGGTAAGGTAGGAATGTGAATACTAGTTGCGAGTGTACAGTACAAACTAAAATCCTAACCCGTGACTAAACTAAAGGAGTAACTGTTTAAGTTTAACCACCTAAAGCAGGAAGTAAATTAATCATACTATGATAGGAATCCTATCAGTGGAACAGAAAATAGGTAAAAGGGCCATATATTTGGAGAGAGGTCTGTCGAAGTGGATCTTGCGAATTGAACAGATCCTGTAAAGCTCCCTGCTGTATTTGTCACGGGACTTGTATTTGGTACAGCAACAGTTTTGCACGATCCAAAAGTTGCTCCAGCCTGGAAGATGCATAAAACAGTGACTTAAGAGAAACTAGAATTAATATCTCAGATATTGAGAGGAGAAAAAAACAAGAAAGAAGCCCTCCATACATAAATCACATAGAACCAAAGGCAGCATTTTGCAATTGCAAGCCATCAACTCACAAAAATATAGACCACATTGGTATTATCCAACTCAAATTTTTCCAAAAAGAGTGTGAAAATTCCCAATTTATAGGCTTGTGGCAAACAATTTGAGAAGAAAGGAATGAAGAAATAATTTCAGTTAGTTTGACATGAACGGACCTGGCAGGCAGTTATAGTACTACATCCACACACTGTATGGCCATTCATTCGATCCAGATCATCAAAAACACCACCACCATCACTTCTCTGCATCATTTCCCCCAATTTTTATGAGATGATGGTTAAGTAGAATATGCTGAAGAAAAATACTTGTTTATTTTTGAGGTTAACACCATGTAAAAGTTGACTGCCAGAAAATTGGGCATCACATTCCCTGCTGCTTTATAACAGGTATCAACCATCTGAGCAAGTGGAGTAGAATGCTCCTTGCAAGCGTCACTTTCAACTGGATATGTTGGGAAGTAATTCATTAAGAAAAGAGAAGCACTTTTGGAATTTAGAGGCTTTGACTCTTTCCGATTTGGACATGAGCCTGCTTTAACCCCAGGATCTCCAGCTGAAAGAAACTCACATCATGAAGCACTTATCAGATAATGTGATTACAAACAAAATCATCATAACATGCACGTGTCATTTTTTATGCTCACCCTCATTTTCCAACATGTACTTCCACTGATAAGCAATTCCTTCCTCTGCTTCCTTCGAAGCAACAGAAGTGAAAACTAGAAGCCTGTAATTGTCTTGCACCATCTCAGTCACAGTGGGCCAATCTTCACCTTTTTTAGGCATCTTCGAGACTGGAAACCAATACTTATCTAGACCAGCGTTAGCGAAAAGATTTGTCAACCCTTTTGGAGTATGTACATAGTCTTCGATTATAATGGTGACAATCTCTGTTGGATTTTGAGTCAAGAATGCTTCCACCTCCCTTAAAGTGTTAATTGCAGGTTGCTGAGAACGACGCAGATGGAGACGTTACAAACTATTGCAAAAGACTATTGAAAAACTTTAGGAACAGATAGATGCATTACAAAGGCCGTGAAGTTGAAACATTGCCCTCGAAAGGAATGGCAGAGCCAGATATCGCCCATGAAATCATACATATCCAACATCAGTCCCCTGACGCCATTCTAAAAAACAATCATTACAAAAAAAGAAAACCACATAAATTAAGCAAACATTAGAATAAATTCTGAGAGAGGAAAGAAACAAAATGCTACCATTGTTTTTTAGCCCGAACGAGAAATCGAATACAAGAAAAGGATGATAGGCCTGCTTAACAACTATCTCCATTTCAACTTGATTTTAGGGACATTTCTGACGGAGGAAAAAGTTAATTTCCGTTTTCGTACTTGTACTGTACCTACCTTCCTCCAGATTTTCAGGATCCAAACGTGGCAATGACGGACTGATCACATTAATTAAAAAATATATAAAACTAGAACACGACAACATACCATCAACTGATTAGTCACAGTGTCCTCTTGATTGTAATATGTCAGTCTCTGGGGACCCGACAAGAGAGGCGCATCCACAATACTAAACGCATTATGAGTTACTAACCATGTGTACTTGTTAAAAGGCAACCCGTTGATCTACCCCAAGAAAGAAACAAACTTTCCAAAGTTAGAGCAGCAAAGGAGACGTACCCATCAACAGAAACAGAAACATGAAAGCAAGAAAGAAGCATACGACAGAAGTGGGTATGATAGCTTGGCCTCTAGTGCAGATGGGTTGAGTCTTGCCCATAGCAGGGCAATTTCCACAGTATAAACCTGGTCCACAATTGGTAGCAGCCGAGCAGGAATCCAGCACCTGAAATTCATACAACTTCAGCTCCAAAGCCGAAAAGCAGAAACTATGAACTGTATGGATCGTGAACAAATCCAAAAGAGAGAGAGAAGAAAGAGAGTTACCGCTGCATGCGTAAACAGCGAAGAAAACAGTAGGAGAGAGAGGTAGAGGTACCCAATTTCGAGATGAATTCTCCATAAGCTAAGGTGGTCCGAGAAACACGCAAACATTGCCACTCTTATGCAGAGCTCGAGAAGCCACAGAGAGAGAGAGAGAGAGAGAGGAACAGAAGGTACAAGAACAGAGCTAAATAGAAACATTTATTTACTGGGGAGTGGAGCTTTTATTCTCTTTTCATGCTCGTCTTTTAATCCTTCTTTCCTTTTTCCAGTAAATATGATGGTGGTAAACGGCGTCGTTTTTGCAGCGAAAAATCTTTACTCAATTTTTACCCTTTATTTAAGATTTTTGTCTCTTGCGTGGCTTTGTCAGTGCCTTTCACGTGGTGGGGTATATCGCCATGCCCTGGTGGATTTCTCCCCCTCGCTTTTAACTTAGTAAATACCTATAAGCCGATCATCTAAAACGTAATTAACACATGGAACTGCTGAGTAAGTGTCGTGTTGAGTTTTGACGGTATTCTTGGGCAATTTCATACGATGCCTCAACTGTCAAGCTATAAAATAGATATTTATGTGGGCAGAGATGTTGGGGAGACTCTAGTAAGCAACAATATTGAAAGCAATCTTGTACATCAGGTTGCTTTGGCTGGTAAGAAAATTGCTTACCAATACTGATCATGATTTAGAATAAGAGGGAAGAATATCCACACACAAAAAAGAAGAAAAAAAGACCTTTACGTTTGGTATGACTCCAGAACAAATTCATCTTTTTCAGACTTACCAAACCTTGAAAGATATCTTTGAACAAATATAGATTATTAATGCCATAGCATCTCTGTTGCCTTGGAAGTTTTGCTCCCACTATTTAAATATGGGTGAGAGAGGGATGCAATGGATATACTTAAATCAATTAACCCGATTGTAGACTGTTCAAGGTGAATAGTTAAGAGGTGGAAATATGGGTGAGAGAGGGATGCAATGGATATACTTAAATCAATTAACCCGATTGTAGACTGTTCAAGATGAATAGTTAAGAGGTGGAAAGAGGACAGTCTTCGGGTTCGGGACAGGAAATCTTCAACACTAATCTTTTAATGAAGAAATTGGTCAAAAAGAATGTTAGATTAGCTTTCTCAACCAATTGCTCTTTTACATGAAAAGTTGGATGCTATCCTGTTGATTCCGTGAACTTGTAGTTCGCTTTTTCCTGCTTTTGTGATCCGTCCGCTCTTGAATAAACTAAAATCCGTTAACTTAGCTCTGGAGATGACAATGGCCTTTCACTCTTCAACGTCTATTCTAGTCGTCGAGTGACCTGGTACTTCTTGTACGTGTAGAAGGATGACAAAAAATTGTAAATTCATTTTGATGTTTCCAACAATTGCATAATCTTTGTGTTAGGCAAGCTTTTTAGCTCGACCACTCGGATGTGTGCCATCATCTTTTTTTGATCCAGATGCTTCAGGTTTCCTTGCCCAGGCAGGAGCTCTGTCCGGCTCATAACGATAATCATAGAAAAGTTCTTCTCCAGCCCCGATTCTTTCTTTCGCAAATATGCCTACTCGATGATCCCCTGCAACCATTATTACCTGCGCACATAAATTGTTGGAGGTGATCATTGGGGAAATAAAACAAATGCAAGAGTTTTATGTGATAAATGCAACAAAGTAAATGCCATGAAGCGTATCAAACCGTACTGAAATTGATACCTTCGCATAGCAATTAGGGTCTGGGGAGTGGTTGGCAAATTTTAATTTGTCACCCTTCCGGTAAGCATCAAGAACAAACTGCAATATGTAAATCACACAAATCACATGACCCGTCACGGAAAAATTGAACGTTGTCACAAGACCCTAAAATACTAAAGATATCATGCCTGATCATTTAAATTGAATAGAAATGATGAATTTTCACGGTCATATATTTTCCCACGCTTGTCTGCCTCCCTGTGAGAGATGAGCTCTCCTGTGTACTCGCCTAAGTATTCATGCTTGCCAACACTATTCTGCAAGCATAAGATATTTGCATACATCAGCAATAATGAAAACCAAGAAAAATCAAGATCAACTCAGGTGATAACCTTCAAGAAAGCTCCCCAGCCAGATACATCGGATCTCCCTAGTAGCACCTGCGCAAGTATTGGAATCAAGATCCGAAATTCCCCATGGTAATAAAACTATGCAGCTAAAATAACCACGAAGCACCCATTATCCTAAATTACTAGACTGCAGAGAAATAAAGGGAAACTAGATACATCAGACTTGGCCAGAAAAGGAACTAGAATTTCTCTCCTGATAGTCATTCTACTGATCTTTCATAGCAATGGAAGAAAAACAGCTTAACTGCAGCAACAGTATGCTTATTTCAATGGCCCAGCAGCTAAATATATGCTTAGGATATGAATCCTCATATTCTCTCACATGATATCTTCTCATTTTTCTACAACAGTACAATTGTAATAGAAGATATGGTAGGACATTGTTACCCTTTGTTGCTGTTTGAGAAGAAGCTTCATATTTCTGCATTCATAATTATCTCCTCTTTGGCTAGGGATGCCGAGAGTGCCATCACCACAACTGCAAAATATAGTCTAAATGTTAGAGGAAATTCTCCCAAGGGTGACAAAAAGTGCTAGTCAAAAGCAAAGTTAATAACGTAACTGCCAAAGCAATGCCGACAAAACTTACACTGCATGTGTTGCATCATTGCATGCTAATGAGGGTTCACAAAATAACCTTGCAAATTTTAACCCAAACTTATAGTCCATCGTTTCACCCTTCATGGGATACATAGGAGGGGACGAAGACATCCGTCTCCAACCAGCATCTTATTGAGGTAGAGGACAAGGTGGAAATGCAATGCTAAGTACAAGGAACAGAGTTACCACTAACCTGACCCAACAATTTCTACAAACATCGGGATCACATTCCCTATCTGCAGCAAAGCATGGGCACTGACGACTACGACACTGACTTTTTGCACAATGACAGCCTCTAAACCGGTTTTTGCAACTCTTTGGGCATCTAGATATATAAGAAGATGTCAGTCAATGAAAAGGCAAAACCGCGGACCATACAAAATGTCATCTCTATAACCCCATAATCATAGATTGTATAGGGAGTGCGTTGCCTTATAGACAGCTTCAAATATTTGAACCCAAAGGATGATTATCATTCAGTAAAAGAAAACAGAAGGACCTAAGAACATGATAATATCAAGCTTAGGTTTGAGTTGCAGATTGGAGGCTCACCCACAGTACTTTTCACAGCATGTACCATTTAGAAGACATGCACACTGCTTAGTACAAGCCGCTTGGCAACTACATGGATTATACTGACGACAAGGTTGATCCTTCCTTTCACTGATCCTCTTCCTAATAGAATGGTAAGCAGTAGACTTCCAGGAATACTTCAGGCGGCGAACTCTACCTCTTCTGCGTAAAAATCTTGATCTTCTTCTCAACTCATTATTACCCTGATATTCATTTCAACAAGCACACCACCCCCAAAAAAATAAATAGATGATTCGCTCAGCAGCTATGTAAAATTCAAAACATGACGAATAAGCAAGCCAAATACTGAAACTAACCATTGAACCATTTACGTCAAACTTGGAATAGCCATCAAGAAAATTAGCATCACCTCCTTGATATGTATTCTCAGAGCAGGTCATGTACTGAAAAACCTCCCAGCACGTTTTCAAACCAGTCAAAAGGTTCCTAGCAATCAAACAACTTTTATCGGAAATAAAAATGTCAGATAGAGTACTGAAATAAAACATGTCATCTCACAAACTAAATGATTCCAGTTGAAGAACCAGCATGCAAGCACGTTGACATATGAACGTCATGTCGTCTTATAATTCTTGCTTGAAGCAAAGGGAGAGAAGAGAAAACCAATGTGAGCAAATAGTATATTGACCTGTGAACTGCATTAATAAATAAATGGCTTAAAAAGCTAAATGACACACAAAAGTTTGAAATCGATTACACATTCTCGCGTTAACAGGTTTCCTTCTATGGAAGAGTATCTTTTATCAAAAATAAAAAAATTGAAAGCAAAACCTGACCTGTTTCTGCCAAAAATCTCAATGCCTTTCTCAAATAGGCTTTTCTCAATGGCCTTCCAAGATCTATCCTCAATTAACTCCCTTTTACACATGCTTTCATCCAAAAACTCTTCTTTCTTCAAACCATCGCCACTTGCTGTAGAAGCTGGATCTACAACCATCTCACTATGAGTCCCATTATGAACTCCCACCCGCTTTAAGATGCAAGCATCATCAACTATGAATTCTTTCCTCCTAGACCTTCCAGTAACTGAAGATTTCCCTTTCTTATGAGATGTAATGTCTTCATTTTCTTTCCTTGACCCAGACCTAAGTTTCATATCATTTGGCAAGAGGCCTCCACTGGCAACAGAATCAGAATCAGAACCTGCCATCTTCTGTTTTTTCTTCAGGCAATGGAGAACGCGTTCAGCCACTCTTTTGCTATTTCTCTGAGAAGTCCCAGCTTTGCCCATAAGCTTAGCCTTGGTGGGAGACAGCTGACTGGTAGAGGAGGTGGCCTGTCGAGGCCCTATATCTGAGTCACTGCTCTCTGACATGTTTTTCACATTTGATGAAGCACTTTCACTTTGGCTGGATCTGACCCTCCTCCTAGTCGAATGAACAGAAGATTTCTTCCTTGAAGACATATGCAACCCTGCACCTGCACCATCAGCTGGAAGAACAGAATGTTCTTCATTGTCACCATGCTGTGGTGAATTTAGAATAGCCTTTTTTTCTGACTTAAGAACCTGAGATGAAAACAACTAAAACAACTTTACTATGTTCAACTGCCAATTGATCTAAAGATAAATAAACACAGAAATAATAATAAACGATAAACTAGAAACTAGAAACTCACCACTTTGAAGCAATGTGGACCACAAAGTGCATTTTCCTCAGCTGGATGGCTCCAAACAGGTTGCTTCTCAGCCTGACCATATGTTGTACGGGAAAAAATTATGAGAATCTCAACGAGACACTTTTGCATCAACTTAATAATGAGTCTTGCGGAATTTACTTACAGGAAAAACAAGATCCTGAGAACAACCATGCAATCTGCAATCAAAAACCTGCAGATATAAACAAAAAGCAAGAACATCTTAACTACACAAGGAGTATGAGAAGAAAACATGAAATATAATGTCTTCAGGCCAAAGGAATTACTTACGAGACATCGACGGCAAAACAGATTATCAAAAGAATCCAGAGCAGCTTCAAGATCCTTATTGAGAAAAGAATTCGAAGTTTGCACTTCCTTATCTCCATTTTTAGAATCTTCTGCAGTCTTTTCTTGCTTTATAAGAACTTCGTATCTTGCCTGTATAAGATGTTTGACTGTGTTTCATATCTGTGTAAAGCCACCACAAAGAAAATGGGAAACGGCTGGAGCAAAGTTTACCTCATGACTAGTCTTCTATCATATATTAGTACTGATAGATAAACATCAATTACTACTAAAATTGTAAAGAAGGAAGTACTGATAGATAAACATCAATTACATCTAAAAATGCAAAGAAGGAAAATTTATCACTACGTTCTCACACATACATACCTTGAGTTCGCTTGGACTTCTTGAAAGACACTGCGCTAGTGACTCCATGATAGAGTCAGATATCCCAACTTCTCTGATAGTCATGCTGGTTAAACATAATCAATAAGGATAATCAGCTTCCTTACACATAAAGAGTAAAGCACAAGGTGCACATTTCATAATAAAATGTAGAATGAGACAAAGAGTCTAAGGTGATCAGAAAAAAAAAGGTCCTGAATTGATGACCAGCTGAAGAGTCAGCTTTTTCTCATAAAAGTTGTGTACAGAACTTAATTGTCTCAAACAAATATGCTCATTATGCTTCTGAAAACAATTAGGAAGTAAAAAATCAAGCAATAATCAGCTAATTAATGCATCTAGCATACCCTTGCCTCAAGTTTTGAACATAAAGTATGTTCAGTCAAAACCTAAAGAACCCTGACTTTGCTAGTGAAGATATAATATGCATTATGAGCCTCACCCGGCAAATAAAACTCCCATTCCATCAAAGGTTAGAACCTAATGAATAACATACACCCTACCAAACTGTTCATTCACTAGATTCAATACCAACAGTTTAAAGAAGTCCACCAATTCCATAGCAAAGAAATTTATTATATTATTACACTAAAACACATGGCTTGCCAGAATCAACAAGCAAAATATCAAAGGTAATGCTACATAGAAGCGGGACCCTATAGATAGACAGAACTTATGTATAATAACACGATTATACCAACCAAAGAATATAGTCCTCAGACTCAACAAAATCTCTCTTCTCCTCTTCATCTTCAATTACTTCCTCCTCACTGTCACTGCAAATAAGTGCTTCACCACCATTTTGGTCATAATATATTCTCCTTCGACCAACCACTGATTGATCCTCAGTCATTCTTTGATTTCTGCAATAGTATTTCCAATGAAAAAGATAAAACTAATTTGAGAAACTGAAAATGGATTAAGCAAGTCCAAAGTATAAGCTAAAACTAATTTAAATAAACCAATTTCTGCAGTGCTACCCATCAAAGGTTTCTTAGCCATATAGTTAAAATACATTCTTTGAATCATAACATAAGAAAAATTGAATGAACAATATCTTAAATGCCTACAAACATTCATCTAAGCAAACATAAAGCTTTCTGAAACAGAGAGAGTATAATGAGTATATGGTTAAAGATTGGCGATTGTGTATTTCTTAAAACCCTTTGAAAAAGCCAATGGGAGTCATGACACACCTGTCCAAAAAAATCCATGTTGTATATGGGGGTAGTTTCTTGATCTCAGGGAGTTTAATTGGTCGAACAGCATTCTTTACTGGATTACTTGAGCCCAGAACTGCCATTGAAATGTGACCGTCTTCTTGAGAGCTGTGGCTATCCTTATCTCCATTAGTAGCATTGCTACCACTGTGCATGCCAATTGCATCACTTTGTCTCTTTGTCAATAAATCCAAATTGTCATCACTGACAGTAATAGGGTTACGGCTCTTTTCTTTTGACAACCTATAAAGATGGTTTGTGAAAGAGAGCAGCTTTTGCTTGTTCTCCTCCATCCTTCTCTAAAAAGTTCAACAGAATCTGATTCATGAACATACAAGTAGACCAAAATGCATATTGAACCAAAGAAAACAAATATCTTCTATAATATAACTATACCTTTATATGGACACATCGGTCAGCTGCAACTTGGGTTTTTAGGGATTCAATAACTGACATCATCCCTTTAGTTGAAAGAGCTATATCTTCTGACGCTGTCATCTGCATAAAATTTTCAATTGCCCATGCTAGTTACAACTGACAATCGACCAATTGTCAAAAACTAGTGATTAAAAAACTTAATTGGTTCAGTTAATTCAACTATAAAAACCTTGAACTGGCTAATTTTTTGGTTTAGTTTTTAACTTTTCGATTCAATTTATTTTAATAATTTTTACTATTAAAAACTAATCAATTTATTAATTAATTGGTAAATTTTTATAAGTTAATAAGTTTTTATAAACCAAAATAAATTAATTAGTTTTTATTTAACAATCTCTTTTTCCAATTAAACTCCAAATTTTTCAATAGGTAAAGACAATATTTTTTAATCATTTTCAAATTCTTTAACTTTATTCAATCTTTAGCTAATTTTATAACGATTTAATATCAATTTAAACTTTAAAATTCTTGTCTTATCCGTTTAACTTCTGGTTCAGTTTTTAAAATATTGTCAAAAACAATCTTTGCAACCACAACAAGAGTAAATTCAAAAAGTTCCCAAAAGGTTGATGTGCTAAAACGGCTCGGGCAAAGTAGTTCGGATTGCCAAGAAGTAAATTGCTTAAAACTAGTTAAAAGAACTAAAAACAAAGTCAAATAGAAACGCAACACAAAAGGAAAAAAGAAGAGTAATGCAGACCAAGCTTCAAGCTAAGTATAATAACTACACCTGAATATATAGATTAAACCGTCCAAAATCCGTAAGAGCAGTGCAATATTTCTCAATTCCCATTCAAACAAAGTTCTAATAAGCGCTCCGAATAACGGAAATAAAAAACTCGAAATTCAGTTATTTATGCAATGCAACTCGGAAAGTGCTAAGTAAATTACTCTACAATTAACCACCGTGTTTAATCTCGCCAGTCATTGAAAACATGGTCAAATGAGAACAGAAAAGACAAGAGGAGAGAAAAGGAAAATGCAACGAGAACCGTATAAGCAATTGCACAAAGCAGGAGAAACATGCATTTTCGAAGAAAGTTAACAACTCAAGTAATTAAACAGAAGATTGAGACCTTAGGCTCCGATCCGGTGGCGGAGGCAGCGGGCGACGGTTTGGACGCCATTGACGGTCACGGCTAGAGGATCCGACTCATGCAGTGACAATGCGGGTGGAGGAAACGGGGGTAGAACGGTTGCGAAACGGAGCGGATCTTTTGGCGGGTGGGTTTTGAAACCCTAAAAGTCGCATCTCTGCATCAGAGATTGGGAGAGGAGGAGGAGAGGTTGCGTTTAATTTTATTTTTATTTTTTATAGAATGGTTTGTTTTTGTATATTTGTTACTGAATTACTTTTTTTCTTTTTAATTTTGGTTTCCTGAGGAAGCGGAGAGTAGTTGACGACGCGCTTGTGTAGCGTAGCCGTAAAAAAGGAAGAAATTGGTGGGAAAGCAAGTGCGGCTGACTATTTTGAATTATGGACTCGTTCTTTCTCTTGTCTTTTAACTAACAAGGGTCGCAGCCCACGTTCAACTCTTAATTTATTATTTATTGAATAATATAAATTATTGTATACTCCTCAACATTACCAATCATGTGTTCCAACTCGTTATTGTCTGTGATGTTGAAGATGATTGGATTGAAGATGATTATTGACTTCTCCATATTTACTAGCAAACCATGTGTTTTGCGTATCTTATCAACCAAACCTATACTTTATTTGATGAATGGGAATATTTGGGCAATGGAGTGGAGGACAAACCAGTATGCCCAACACATGACTCACACTCACGTCATTAATTTTCAAACATAAAACTTATAAAATTATTATATACATATTTTAAATATATGCTCGAAAATAAAGTTAAAGGCTTTATATTAAAAAAATTATAATACTAAACTTTTTATAAAGTATTTTCCAATCCCTTGAATCATTTCTACTAAGCATGAAAATCCATTAGCGAGTGTATGAACAACCGTCTGATTTGTTTGATTACAGTGTATTTTGTAACACATAACGATACCTTAATTACGTATCTCGAATCGAACATGAAAGGACAATAATCGAAGAAATGCGGAATATACCTGATTACAGTTCCATAACTTCAAACGAACTTTCTGAAGCTAAAACGAGCACGAATTCTCGTCGTCTTTATGGGAACCGCTCACCAGGACGCGGTCAACATCTTTCTACAGTTTTCTTAAAACGTAAGCTCTCTTAACGGGTCAAGGAATCTTTATGCTTACGAATAACATGAGCAACTATAAGAGACCTTAACATTTATATATATAGTTTTCATATTGGCCTTCCCATCATAGGCTCGATATAGGTCGGGTCCACATTGATCGAAATCTATTTTTTAACTGTACTTCGACTCATTGATTTAGATCATTTATTGGGTCACTTTATTATCTCTATCTGAATCAAATTACGTAACTTAACCGATAAGTTATTTGAAAAACAAAAAAAGTAATTAAATGTTGTCCAACTTTATAGGAAAAGTAAAAATGTCCAACATGCTCTCCCTTGGACCATAGTTAATTGCAATTTTGACTCGAGTTTAAAAACAGATTAAAAACTCGGTTAAGCTACGCTACTGTATTAGTCGACTAAGTTTAAAAACAAAACATTTGACCTAAAGATAACGAAAGTTTATCATTCCGTCCTGCAAGGCTTTCGATACCTAAAAGTATCAAATGCATGTGTCATGTGTGACACATATCCAATACATTTACACATATCTAATACCTCACTAACATGAATGGGAAAATGGAGTGTGGCAAACTAAGATGATATCTGTATGATCTAAAATATATCATCTTCGTTTGTAGGTCTCGATTTCTCCAACTTTATACTAAACTACATTAGAGAAATCTTGTTTTCTCTCACCGAATGCTAAAAGAACATTAGAGAAAACTTGCTTCCTCTCACCAAATGCTGATTAGAGAAAACATATATGTTCTCCAACTGAATGCTAAATTACATTAGAAAACTTTTATGAGATTAAAAACTTATATCCCCCTATGTCATGTGAAACTTTAAGGATATTTGTATAAAACTGTACGCGTCTAAATGACATAGGCTCAAGGTCAATTTGTATATATGCCCAATGACCTTTAAATGCTTAAGATTGACACAAATTTTAAGACTTTCATACGTATTTTGACAATGTATGATAACACGTATTACGGAGGATAAACAATAATTATCTTTATTGATGAACCATCATACCGTCATAATACATCAAAACGTACAAATGTACATGAAGCAACATAACGATCCCCTAACTAACAGTGTCTAAGGACTTCAAAACACCCATACTATACTTGTCTTCCAAACACAAGTGGGCAAAGTCCTTTAGTTAAAGAATCGACTTATAGCTCCTCAGTCCTCAAATGCTCCAAACCTTAATGTCACCTTTTCGTGTCAACTCCTTCATGTCAAATATTTGACCTCAAAATGCTAAGACCATGTGATATTCAATGTTGTTATTAAACAACACAGTAGCTTGATTATCACATTACAACCGAATGGGTCTAGCCACTAAATCAACCACAGACAACTCAGAAATCAAATTTCTGAACTAAATTGTTTGTGAAGTAGCCCCATATCATGCACTCTGCATGCATGGTCGAGGAAATCACCCGTGTCTACTTGACACTCTTCCACGACATTGTACTATCTACAAACTTAAAAAAACTGTAACCTTAAGTGGACTTTCGATCATTGGGATATATAGCTTAATTGAACCTGAATTCCCTACGAGGCTTAGTCTGTTGACTTTTGTTAGACCCCGTTTTCGAAGTCTAACTCATTGCTCCGATACCACAACTGTTGGACCCCGTTTTCGGAGCCCAACGTTCAGAGTCATGAGATGTGAGCGCATCACTCTGAAGGGTTCTTATAACATCTCAAACATCCATAATTGAGCGCTTGACATACGACAATCCATTCATAGGTTTATATCCTCGACCGTCGCCCTAAACAAATCACTCATTTTTATCTCTTATTTTCATATCAAACTAAGTACATTTCAAGTTCCATTCAAGCCTAATTGTACCATAGATAAGCAATGATAAGCCCACAACTTATAAAATGTACATGGTTTGGGACAAAAAGCGTAACTTTTACTAGGGATGTCGGATGGAGACCATTTAAGTACGGTTTTGAAGAGAACTTTGATTTCTACAACTTTCGTGAAGACCCCGAAGAGAAATTTTTCCATCTAGAGGGTCAAAAATTTGAACATTTTTAAAACTGTCCCGAGAAGATCCGCCTAACGGACATATATCCCTTCAAATGGACATAAACTGAGCTGGGACACAAACAAACCCGAGAAGGTCCGCCTAGCTGACATGAAGTCCCTCCAAAGGGACATGAACTGAGTAGAAACACTAGAATACCCGAGAAGGTCCGCCTAACCGACATTTACAGGTCAAATTCAAGGCTTCTAACTCTTCAATCATATCTAACACCTCTTATGCATATCCTCTCATTCCTACTTCAATTTCCTCATCATTTACACCTCCATTTTAATTCAAAACATCCACAAAACACATTATAAAAGATCATTGATCATAACCAACAAAACATCATTCGTACTTAAACACATTCATCCTCTATTGTTGATCGTGTCAAAGCATTCTTCAGAATTCAACACATATTCAACTCCTTTTATCACTTCATTTCCTCTCTAACTCATCACACTAATTCTTCCCCTTAAGACATCACATTCTCTCATTCTATTAGATCAAAATAGAAAAGCTGTAAAATATCATGCATACCTCCTATACAACATCACCACTTAAAATGCTCGTATCTCTCAACTCCAATACCCAAAATTTACAAACTTTATAGCGTTGAAAAGCTAAGAGGATAAACTACAACTTCCAAGAAGACAAATTTGTCCAAATCAGCCTAGATTAATACAGATTTTCCCCTGAAGTCATGATATAAATTTCTACCCCTATGAATGCTTGAAATTTGCAATGTACAACTTGGAAAGTCATGAGCATAACCATTTAACTACCAACTTTACTTCATTAAACTCCTAATCTCTACTCATTTGACTCATCTCTTACAACTAATTCTCATCACTCACAACAACCTTATCTTTCCTTTTTCGATAATATCTCACTTATATGTATATATATAGATATATATATATATATCAACAATTCATGTTTAAAGTTCATCAACTCACATCATCCATGCATAATCCATATTTCATTAACATCATGAATTAAGAGTTTTACAAACTTCAATGGGCATTCCGAGCCATAAAATACATAAAATACTTGAACTATAATTGCTCAACATATAATTACAACCTTGTTTTATATAAATTTTTCCAAAACAAAACAAAGCATGCAAATCTAGAGTAGTGCCTTGACTCTTTTTTTCACTCTTTCTCTTGCTTATCACCTGGAGATGGGACGAAGATTAGGGTGAGATTAAAAGCTTGTGGGTAACAAGCTTATAACCGAGAAACAAGAAAAAGCCATTAAAATATTTATTTCGATTGTAAAATTTCATATTGTAAAAATCCATGTAACAAATATTTCCTGAATTCACAACTTATCAAGAAATTCATAAACATCATGAATCATGCATTCATCAAACTTATCACAATCATAAGCACATAAGCACAGTAGAAATGGTTTAGGTAGTCCGTAACAGAACGTACAAACACAATTCCATAAAATGGTCTTGTGTAGCCGTGAACAGAACCTACTATCGCAATCCCACATAATAGTTTTGCGTAGCCAAGAACTTAAGGAAGTCCATGAAGGAGCTCCATGTCACTAGAGGGCAGGCGGGGAAGCCTTTAGACCAGTGCACTTGACTGACAGAATTGACCACCACAAACCTACATAACATGTAATTCATGACTTGAAAACAGATTGCCCAAATGGCAACATTTCATAAACTTGTTTTTCATGAACATGCAATTTTTCGAAAACCCTTTTCATTTAGCAATTCCAATTCATCAACAACATTCA
>JAOTAY010000191.1:4704349-4723017 GCA_025629805.1 Erythroxylum baracoense | reverse complement strand
AAATATATTTTAATTATTAAAAAATAAAAATTTATTTATAAATTAATATTTATTTGAAATATATTTTAATTATTAAAAAATAAAAATTTATTTATAAATTAATATTTATTTGAAATATATTTTAATTATTAAAAAATAAAAATTTATTTATAAATTAATATTTATTTGAAATATATTTTAATTATTAAAAAATAAAAATTTATTTATAAATTAATATTTATTTGAAATATATTTTAATTATTAAATCAGATTTTATTTAAATGTTTATGTATTTTAAATTTAATTATATTTATTAATAATTTTTAAAATTTAATTACATATAATTTTATTATAAAAATTAAATTAAATTAAATTAAATTATTCATAATTTTTATTGATAATTAATTTTAATTTATAAAATCTATAATCTTGAATCAAATTATTCAAAATTTTTATTAATAATTAAATAATATATATTTAAATAATAGTAAATCAGCAGAAATAGGAAACAAAAATCACTTTTTATGGTTTTCATAATTTTTGAAAACTGAAAGAAACCAAAACAAAAATAGAAACTAAAAACTCAAACAAACAGGTTTTTTATTGAATTTAAAAACAAAAAACAAAAAACAAAAAACAAAAATAGAAACAAACACCCCCTAAAAAAACGTGAAAAAAATTTTTGTGTTGAAAATAAGATGCTTCTTTTATTGTTTTGTTTTTTAGAACATAAATTTGGCTAGATAAATTTTAAAATTTTAATTTTCATAAGTAAGTTGTTACATATTGCTTCAAAAATTCAAAACTCACAATATTTAAGTGTTAGTCCCATGTTTTGGAATCAATTATAAGTAATATTATTTTTTAAAGAATTGATTATAATTTTGGATTCAAGACTTGTTGTTAGATTAAATGTTTATAGCATGGAAAGCTTGTTAGTCACCAAAATAGCTTAGCTTGAAAAGATATTTAGACATTTAATTATGTAATTTTAGTTATTCATATTTATATGTTATTATTGAATGACATTAAGGGTTCTACTGAATAATTAAAATCATCAGTTATAATGTTAAGAAGGAAATCCAAAGGTGGACCATTAGGTACGACTAATGACATTAAAAAGACTTGTTAACATACTTAGGTGAATGTGATTATATATCCAAAGATAACAAACATGTTGATTTGAGTATGATTAATTATCTATTAAAAGCATGTTTATGTTAACATTATTATTGGATAAAACTAGGTATTTAAGTACCACCCAAAGGTGAACTTCAATACATAATCAAAGTTTATTTTTTGTTTGAATATATTAAACTTACTCAAAGCATTCTTATTTGAGCTCGTGTAATGTTTGCAGCTTCTACCAATATGTTTTCTTTGGGTAATGCATTGGTCAAGTTCAATGGGCCAAACTATACAGACTGGTCCAAACAACTAGGTGTTATGGATTTAGATCTAGCAATAGTTTCAGATGAAAAGCAATAGCCATTACTGAGACTAGTACAAAAGTTGACAAGTATTTTCATAAGGCATGGGAGTGATTACACACTAAGCTTGAACTTGATGTGGATGATGATTATTGAAAATGTTAAGCCATAAATGCCTAAAACAACAATGTAAGGAAATTTATGATTAAGACAAAGGAGTTTGACTCATCATAACCCATTCATGATCATATGACAAGTATGGCAAATCTAGTAGCTAAGCTAAAATTGATGGGTGAGGATGTAAATGAGTCCTTTCTGGTTCAGTTTAACATCAACTCACTTAGCCTAGAGTTTAGCCAATACCATGTGAAAACAATATTAAGGAAAAATGGAACTTTCAAGAAATTAAAGTCATGTTGGTTCAAGAGGAAGGGTGGTTAAAAAAGATGAAGGAGCACTCTATCTACTCACATTTCTTGACAGAGCTAGTAGCAGCAAAACTAAACTAGGTTAGAAGTACAAAAGGAAGGATAAAGCCTTAATGAAAGTCAATTAAGGTTGAATCCATAAAGAACAGAGGTGCGACTTCTATAAGAAAGTTGGTCACTTTAAGAAAGATTGTCTAAAAAAGAAAGGAACAGTTCTAAAAGAAAGGTATACACTATATTTCAGTGTCTTTCGAATCATATCTTATTGAAGTGCCTAATAATACCTGATAGTTAGATTCTTGTGCAATTACTCATGTATCAAATGTTATGTGAAGATTCCTTTCAATCTAACCTAAAAATGGAACTGAAAAGTTCCTATATATAGGGAGTAAAATGAAAGTACACATAAAGGGAATCGAAACATATAGTTTGATCTTGGACACTAGTTATCGTCTAGATCTAAAAATTGTCTTTATGCTCCCAGATGTGCCAAGAATCTAGTTTCTATTGGAAAGTTGGATGAAATAAGTTTTAACTTTAAAATTTGGGAACGATGATTTTTTATTGTATAAATATAAGTATTATATAGTTCTAGTGCTTTAATTGATCATTTATTTTGTTTCAATTTTGATATTTACTTTGTTGAGTCTATGTTTCATGTTGGATATAGTATATTTAATAAGCGTAGTGTATATAATAAGTATTATGCTTTCTTATGACATCAAAGGTTAGGTCACATATCTAAAGAAAGAGTTTTTAAGGTTAGTAAAAAGTGAAATCTTACCTCAATTGGATTTTGCTAACTGAGATGTGTGTGAGGATTACATTAAAGGCAAGGAAACGAGGCACATACCAAGGAATCTAGCCACAAGAAGCAATCAACTTCTTGAGTTAATACACATCAACATCTATGTCCATTTGACATTCCATCTTAGAGAAATGAAAAGTATTTTATTACTTTTATTGATGATTTCTCACAAAATTATTACTATATATATATTGCATGAACAGGAGTAGTCAGTGGACATACTCGAGTTGTTCATTAATGATGTGGAAAATTAGCTAGACAGAAAGGTACAAGTGATGAGGTCTAATAGAAGTGGTAAATTTTATAAAATAAGACAATGCTTGGGTCCATTTGCAAAATTTCTTAAATATCGTGGCATATGTATACAGTACACAATGTCGGGTACACCATAATAAAATGTTGTAACTGAAATGTGGAATCTTACATTTATGGACATAGTTAAGAGTATGTTAAGTTACAATATTATACCTTTCCTTTATGGATGGATGCATTAAAGACTATTGTCTATCTACTTAACAGGGTTTTTAGTAAGATAGTTCGTAAAACTCCATACGATTTGTAGACATACGAGAAATCTAGTCTGAGATACCTTTACATTTGGGGTTACTCAGCAAAAGTAAGGGTATAGAGTCCACATGAAAAGAAACTTGATACAAAGATCATTATTGATTACTTCATCAACTATCTTGAAAAATTAAAGGGGTACAATTTTACTATCTTTACCACAATATGGGACTAGTTGAGTCTGATAATATACGTTACATTGATAATGGTCAATTTAGTAGGAGTGGAGAACTATGAAAGGTATTTGAGAATCGGTTTTCTTAAAAAACTGTCTAAACTGGTGATTTATTCTCCTAAGGATTATAAACACAAACTGAATTAAAAATTAGATTGGTTTATATTTATTTCGATCGAATCGATCGATTCATAAGGAACTCTTGCAAGTGTTTTTGAAATCACTCTTCCTCTTGTAACTTGTATCTTCTCTTTCTGATCTTAGTGAAATCATCTACGTGAGATTAACCCTTGGATGTAGATAGCATTAAGCTATCGAACCAAGTAAATTGTTATGTGATTTTCTTCTCTCTTGCAAACTTCACAAACCTGCAAAAGCAAATTCATTTTTCGTCAGTATCTTGAATAACAAGATATCAAAATCTGAAGGCTATTCCCAACATAATTCAAATATATATTATAAGAAGTCCCAAAATATTCATAAGCAATCTTTCAGAACACCAACATCAAATAAATGCATACTAGAATAGAAATAACGCTGAAAAAAATATCATATAGCAAAGAGTCCGGTTAGAAATTCAGAAATAGCATCAGCCACCAATTTAGGAACACAATCTAGAACTTGACTACCTTCAATTTCCATAGCATTTTATGGGGCAGAAAGGATGGGAATTCATCGTCCATGATGATATAATTTCCATCATAGTTATGTTGTTTAGGTGAATTATTCTGTCCATTCTTGTAGCATACGACTTTTAATGGGATAAAAAACCAAATTAAACATTAATAAATTGAAGACAACTGACAGTTAAAATACGGTCTAGCATCTCTTGCCTACTTGTTCAAAGTTACATGTCACCTTGCATCGCATACGAATAACTAGATTGAAAGATAAATATTGGAAAGGTCGTAGTTGGTTAAGAACCCAAGCGTTTGGATGACTAAAATGATTTTATAAGACAACATTCACACAATGCAAGGCTTTGTCATCTTTATTTCAAAATCAACACGAATACACCTATTTTCTTATATTAAGCATTTGGCTTCATGTGTTACTCCAAATGTCTAATCAACTTGGAGCAAAAATTCCAAAATCAATATGAATTAGTAGCTACGATAAAGAGCGAAAACGAAGTTTTCGAGAATCAATAGTCAGGTAACGTAAAACCTCAATCAACCTAAACACAAACATTGAATGATAGTTTTAGGAGAAAGAAATATTACTATCTACTAAGGGTTTCCCCGTTACAACCAATACATTTGTGATCATTGTAAATTTTATTTTTGTTGTTTCCTCTCTGTAATCACCGACAACTTGAGCGGCTGTTGTAGACCTAACTTCTGTTGCACGTAACATATACAAAATTTAGCACCGATCCCTCTTCTATGGCCTCTTGGTGAAAGATAAAATGGTGCTTTGGTGAGAAATTTTAGCGTAGGATCCATTCCATCAAGGTTGAAAATTAGTCGGGTCTTTTTTATGATGGAAAGAAAGGTCTGTTTCTGTTTCTTGGTGCTGTTTCATTGTCATTAGTATTGTGGCATTTGTGTCGAAATTGACGTTAATAACTTATTTAAAAGTGTCTTATTTTTAAAAAAATTTAATTTAGTATTTAAATTTTTTAAATATTAAATAATCAACTTTTAAAATTTTAATAATTCAATTAAAATATTATTTTTGATAATATGACATGTCTATTAAATATCATGTATATGTCTATCTATTAGCTACATCAATACAAATTATAATTTTAAACTAAAATATTAAGGTCATAAAAGTTTGACAACTCAATTCGAAAATTTTAAAGTTTATTTAATAAATAAAAAATTAAAATAATTAAACACTTTAGAATTGATTATCCAAAGTTAGTAATACATTTGATGATTAGCAGGCCGAGCGTAGAAATGAGGTTCAAGTTGGATCGTGTAAAATATTTATTACGAGTGGCATGATTATGATCTAAAATTAGGTCGTGATTCAAAACTCAAGACATATCAAAATTTGAAATCCATTAAAAAGATGTCTTATAATTAATAATGTTATTTTAAAATTTTAAATTTATAAATTAAGATATTAAGGAGAATATTAACAAGTAACTTAGATGCTCTATAATCTCTTTTATCCTCAAACATTAAATCAATTTCTCAAAACACAAACCTCCTCGTTACTACTTCTTCCACCCAATCCTCATTTGCTTCTTTTCCAACCCTAAACATTAGGTTGGAAAGAGAAAACTATTATCTCTAGAGCACAAATGCTCTATCAACCTTAGATACATTTGATTTAGATGGTTTTATTACTGGTGAAATTGTGGCACCACCAGTCTTCATTCAAGAACAACTAGAGAGAGATACACCTCAATCTTTGGTTCAAAAATCCAATATTGAATTTATTGTTTGGAAGAAAAAGGATAGATTGGTCCTCCTATTGCTTAAATCCACCATTTATGAGAAAATTCAAACCAACATTGTGAGAGTCTCTATTGTTAAAAAGGCTTGGGTTATCCTTGAAAGGATCTTTTTTATCTCAATCTTAAGCTCGCATAGTGCAGGTGCACTGCAACTTCAAACATTCTCAAAAGGCTCACTCTCTATTTTAGAGTATATAGAAAAGAAAAGAAACATAGTTGACATATTAGCCTCCACATCCAACCCAATTTTAGAGGATGATCTTGTCAATTTCATATTCTATGGATTAGGAGAGCATTATTCTACTTTTCATACCTCTATCAGTACTATAGAACAAGTTGATGAATTGTTGGGAATGCTCCTTCAAGAGGAGGAAAAAATTGAGCTTTCTAAGAAAATATTTTCTTGCTGCCAGCATAGGCTCCTTCCAAAAATGACCTAATTGCAATTCATCTACCTAAACTCGCATAGTCAATATTGTGCCAATGGAAAACCTCACCAAGAGACTTATAAAGGTGGTCATAATATCAATAAGTTCACCAAATAACTTATAAAGGTGGCTATAATATCAATAAGTTTGACAGTTCCAAAGGAAGGTATAATAAATCTAAGGTCATATGCCAAATTTATGATAAACCAGGACATTTTGCTTTGGAGTGTTATAATCACTTGAACCACATTTTTACAGCTGAAAAGGCGTCAAAAATACATGCCTTGACTACTTTACCGAGCTCAATTGACAGACCCTACTTGGTATGTCGATTATGGTGCCACTAATCAATTAACTGCATATCTTAATAACTTTTCTGTGCACTCAAAATATATTGGAGATGAGCAAATCATAGTGGGTACTAGTTTGCAACTTCCCATATGTAACATTAGAAAGACTAGTTTTAATGCTAATAGTGATTTAATCTTATTAAAAAAATATTCTGCATGTTCCCCAAATCATCAAAAACTTATTAAGTGTTTCTCAATTTACCCATTACAATAATGTTTATATGGAATTTTATCCTACTTTTTGGCTTGCCAAGAATATGCAAGGAAAAATGCTAATGCGGGAACACTTGATCAAGGTTATATCGGCCAGTTGGCTTCCTATCTTCATAAAACCTTCATTTTCTTGTGCTTTTTTCAAAGAGTGCAATTTTTTACAAAGGTGGCATAATCGTCTGGGCCTCCTTAGTGAGAAAGTTGTTCATAGGTTTGTCTCTAGTTTTAATATTTCGGTAAGCTCAAATAAAAATAAGTCAGTTTGTGGTCCGTTTCAAATGGGAAAAAGTCATTGTCTCCATCTGCCTCCTTCTCATATTCGTTCTAAGTCTATGTTTGATTTAGTTTATTAAGATGTTTAGGGGTCCAACTCCCATTTATTTAAACAGTGGCAATTATTATTTCATACAATTTTTTGATGACTATTCCAAATACCTTTGAATTTATTTTATGCAAATCAAATCTCATGCATTTTCTATTCTTAAAATTTTCAGAATTATGGTTATGACTAAATATAGGTGTAAAATCAAACTTTGATTCCTCGGCCTCCTAATGCCAATGTCCTACAGAGCAAGCGGGTATACCGTATAAAAAGGTGTGTAGATGGTTCTATTAAATGATGTAAGCCTCTGTTTATGGTTTTCAGATGAAATCAACAAGAAGGTCTAGATTTCTTTGAGACCTTTAGTCTTGTAGTCAAGCTTACTATGATCTGACTTGTTCTATCTCTAGTTATATTGAGATGATGGTCTCTTAAGCAACTTGACTTTAGTAATACTTTTTTGAACACTGATCTCTTTGAAACCATATATATGCATTAACCATAGGGATTTGTGGAACCTTACTATCTAAACCATACATTTCTTCTATAAAAATCCTTGTATGGTTTAAAACAAGCATCGCATACTTGGTTCAATAAGCACAAGGATTTTCTCTTTCAACATTGTTTTTATAGTTGATATTTATATTCATTATTATTTTTTCAATAAACTCCGTCATCTATTACATATTTTTTGGTCTACGTGGATGATATTGTACTAACAGGGAGCAATAAAAGCTATCTTAACCAATTTACTAAAGACCTTGATGCAACTTTCTCTGTTAAAGATATTGGTGAGTTAAACTATTTTTTGGTAATAGAAATAAATCATTCAACTTTTGGTTTATTTCTCAACCAAACTAAATACATATGAGACATTTTTTAGGGCACCAACATCGTTGAGGCAAAGACCATATCTTCTCTAGCCGAAGGGGGATCCCAGTTAATAGCTTGTAAAGAATCTATAAATGACCCTAAATTGTACCGAAGTGATGTTAGGGCGCTAAATATGTCACTATCACTAGACCGGATATCTCGTATATTGTGAATCGAGATTGTCAATTTATGAGCCAATCTACAATTCAATATTGACAGCAAAGAAATAGATTTTTTGTTATTTAAAAGGTATTATAGTTCATGGTTTTCTTATACGCCCAATTTCAAATAATTGTCTTGTGACGTTTTTCGATACGGACTGGACTGGGGATCTAGATATTAGGAGATCTACCTATGGTTATTGTATATTTGGAGGCATTATTAGCAGATAGTTTTCCATAAAACAACGAGTAGTTACTTAGTCTAATACCAAGGATGAATATATAGCTAATGCATTTGCTACCATGGAATTGATTTGATTCCAACACCTTATTCTTAAGCTTTGTGTTCCTTTACCCAAGTCATCTATTTTATTTTAACATAAGAATAAAAGTAAAATGTATGTGTAGGATTTATTAGCGAGAAAAGTTGTTAAGTTGTTAGGGAAGTTAGAGGTTAGTTAAGTGTAATATTGCCACGTAAATAGTAACATGCATGTGAACAGTAACATGCACGTGAACAGTAGCATGCACGTGAACAATGGCATATTCTTTCTTCCTTTTTACATTCTCCTGCATAAATATCTCAAAAACAGTAGAAAAAGGATACTAGAAGAGAGCGGTTATTTTTTCTTTACCAAACATTTTTCTTTTCATCTTTTGTTCTTGTTTTCTAGTTAGCCAAACACTAAACTCAAATGAAGTTTGATCCTAATGGCAAAAACCCAAACCCAAAAAGGAAACATCACTGCACCCCCTGGAGTAAGCCTCGTTAGTGCACAGCTTAATGGTGATAACTATAGGCCATGGAGACAGGCGATGCAGATTGCTTTAGGAGTTAGAAGCAAAATTGACTTTATTGAGAGAACTATCCTGACTGTGCAAAAAGGAGCAACCTACTATGCTCAATGGAAACATAATGACTGGACGGTGACTTCCTAGATCTTAAATTCCTTATGCAAGGAACTCTCGCATGCTTTTCTATATAATGACTCATCGAAAGATCTTGTATGCTTTTCTATATAATAAGATTGGAGAAATGTAATTAAGAAACTCCTATTAATAGTGATGAGGACATAGGACGTAATTATCAACAGCTAGGAAGCATAATAGCCCACTCAATGCAGTAAGAGCTGAAAAAACTATTGAAGGTCAAAGGATAGCTAATAAATCAACCCACAATGTCTCACAGTAAAACCTGTGTTGTTCCAGTTATGTTACAATGAATACTTGGATGATCGATACTGGAGCAATGGACCATATGTCACCAGATGAGTCCATTTTTACTAATTTGAATACTTTGAAGGTTCCTATTGCAGTTGGTTTATCTGATGGGACTCGTATTGTGGTTAATCAAATAGGAGATGTTATTCTTAGTTCAATACTGAAACTTAAAGGAGTGTTGTTAGTGCCTAAGTTCAAATTTAATTTGCTTTCAGTTAACAAATATGTAAAGATCAGAAGCTCAAAGTTAAGTTTCTCCCCCATTGTTGCATCTTTCAAGACCAGGTGACTGATGCAGTGATAACTTTAGGAAAGGCAACTGGGGTTTTGTATCACCTAGATGACAAAGAACCACTGGATAATAAAGTTTCTAAGATTAGTAAGCATAACTCTCCTATTTCTTTCTATGAGCATAATAATGAGTCATGTAAATACAATAATCTTGATTGTCAAAGTTTTAATAAAGTTGTTACTGTTATTGGTTATGATATTTGGCATATGAGATTGGGTCATGCATCAGCTAGGAAACTAAGTCATATACCTATGCTGAGCAAGATCCATTATGATGAAGCAATATGTGAAGTATGTCAAATGGCTAAATAATCTCGTCTGCCTTTCACTAACAAGATGGAAAGGAAGGAGAGGTTGTTTGAGTTAGTTCACGCAGATTTATGGGGCCCATACCATGTTAAGTCCATCACTGGTGCTCAATACTTCTTGAAAATTGTTGAAGACCATATTAGGGTAACTTGGATGTTTATGCTACAACAGAAAGACCAGATTATTGGAGCATTAGCACAGTTTTTTAATTATGTAAAGAATTAGTTTTAAGTCACGGTGAAAACCTTTAAGACCAATAATGGAATTAAATTTATCAACAAATAGGTAGCTGAGCTCTTTAAAAGGAAGGGAATTTCGCATCAACGCTCTTAGAGTCACTCACCACAGCAAAATGGTGTAGTAGAGTGTAAACATAGACACTTGTTGGAGATTGCCAGAGCTTTACGACACCAATCTTCCTTACCAAAGGCTTTTTGATCAGAATGTGTCCTCAAAACTACTTATATAATCAATAGATTACCCTCCAGGATTCTAAATTGGTAGACTCCTCATGATTTACTATTTGGCACTTCACCAGCATATGAACATCTATGTAGCTTTGGATGCCTTTGTTATATGAAAGACATCAGGCCTCATAAGGACAAATTTGATACTAGGACCTTCAAATGTGTCTTCACTAGCTATCCTAGCAATTACAAGGGTTACAAGGTGTTTGATCTAGATAACAGGAAGGTGTTAATCATTAGATATGTGAAGTTTGTGGGGACCATATTCCCTTATGCCAACACCAACCAAATATCCTCACCAATTCTCCCTTTAACACCAACATTTTCTACAAATGATAACAAAGTCACTGAAACCACACCAGAGCAACTTGAATCACCTCCCATTCAATCAGTTGAAAGAACTACTAGAATTCACTAACCACCACATTTGCTGGCAGACTATGTCTTAAATGCTTGCAAGCTAGATTTATCCATTAACATACATTTACCTTCCTCATAATACCAATGCTTCATTAATGAGGTAAACCAAATTGTTTAACCTACTTCTTATCAACAGGCAACTCATGATCCAAATTGGATTGGAGCAATGAACAGGGAGATACAAGCTCTCGAAGACAACCATACTTGGGAGTTGACATCGTTACCAAAAAGAAAAAAGGCTATTGTGTCTAAATGGGTGTATAAGGTGAAAAGAAAGCCTAATGGTTCTGTGGATAAATTTAAAGCAAGGCGTGTGGCGAAAGGGTATAACCAAATCGAGGGTGTTAGTTTTAAAGAAAAATTCTCCCCTATGTTGGTTTTAAAGAAAAATTCTCCCCTGTGGCTAAAGTTATTACTGTTAGGGTGTTTATTGCAATTGCAATTGCTACTACTTATCAATGGCCCATTCATCAGTTAGACGTGAATAACGCGTTCTTTCACATCTATCTGGATGAAGAAGTTTACATGAAACCTCTCCAAGGTATGATAAATCTGCTTCTAACCAAGTTTGCTTATTGCGACGTTCTTTATATGGCCTCAAGCAGGCGTCGAGGCATTGGAATCAAGAGTTTACTATGTTTCTCTCTGATCTTACTTTCAATCAATTGACCTATGACCATTGCCTCTTCACTAGATAACAGAATGAAGAATTTATTATTCTTGCCTATGTTGATGATATCATAATAACTAGGACCTTAGAAATTGGAATTGTTGAAATTAAGAGGGCTTTTGATCATAAGTTTATAATCAAAGACTTATGGAGTTTAAAATATTTTCTTGGCATATAAGTGCACAGAGCTCATGATGGAATCAACTTAGCCAAAGAAAGTTTATCACTGATGTTATTGATGATTACGATATGAAAGATTGTGCTCCTGTTAAAATCCCACTACCATAAGGTCTCAAGCTTGATACCGCTGGGGTGGGGAGGGGGGTCTTTTGGACAGTCCAGAACAATATATACATTTAATGGGGATATTATTGTATATTAACATCACAAGGCTAGAAAGTAGGCACACCGTTCAAAATCTCAGTCAGTTTGTCTCTCAGCCTCGAGAACCTCATCTCACAGCAGCTCTACATGTTGTAAAGTACCTCAACTAGACCACTACAAAGGGTTTATTTTTTTTCGTTCGCAACAACTTTCATATCCAAGATTTTTGTGCTGCTGATTAGGCATCTTGTCCTTTTAGTAGGTTTTCTCTTATTGGATATTATGTATTCCTCGGTGGGTCCGTCATTTCATGGAAAACAAAGAAACAATCTACCATTTCATGCTCTTCAGTTGAGGATAGCTCATAAATCAACTCACAACTTCTCATAGTAACTTTACAGGTAAAGAGGAATCTATAAACCTGTGTTGTTCTAGTTATGTTACAACGAATACTTGGGTGATTGATACTAGAGCAATGGACCATATGTCACCAGATGAGTCCATTTTTACTAATCTGAATACTTTGAAGGTTCCTATTGTAGTTAGTTTATCTGATGGGACTCATATTGTGGTTAATCAAATAGGAGATGTTATTCTTATTTCAATACTGAAACTTAAAGGAGTGTTATTAGTGCCTAAGTTCAAATTTAATTTGCTCTCAGTTAGCAAATTATGTAAAGATCATAAGCTCAAAGTTACGATTCTCTCCCATTATTGCATCTTTCAGGACCAGGTGACTGATGCAGTGATAACTTTGGGAAAGGCAGTTGGAGGTTTGTATCACCTAGATGACAAAGAATCACTGGATAATAAAGTTTCTAAGATCAGTAAGCATAAGTCTCCTATTTCTTTCGTTAAGCATAATAATGAGTCATGTAAATACAATAATCTTAATTGTCAAAGTTTTAATAAAGTTGTTACTGTTATTGGTTATGATATTTGGCATATGAGATTGGGTCATGCATCAGCTAGGAAACTGAGTCATATACCTATGCTGAGCAAGATCCATCATGATGAAGCAATATGTGAAGTATGTCAAATGGTTAAACAATCTCGTCTGCCTTTCACTAACAAGATGGAAAGGAAGGAGAGGTTGTTTGAGTTGGTTCATGCAGATTTATGGGGCCCATACCATGTTAAGTCCATCACTGGTGCTCAATACTTCTTGACAATTGTTGAAGACCATATTAGGGCAACTTGGACGTTTATGCTACAACAGAAAGACCGGATTATTGGAGCATCAGCAAAGTTTTTGAATTATGTAAAGAATTAGTTTCAAGTCACGGTGAAAACCTTTAAGATCGATAATGGAATTGAATTTATCATCAAACAGGTAGCTGAGCTCTTTAAAAGGAAGGGAATTTCGCATCAACGCTCTTAGAGTCACTCACTACAACAAAATGGTGTAGTAGAGCATAAACATAGACACTTGTTGGAGATTGCCAAAGCTTTACGACACTAATAGCTTTTTGGTCAGAATGTGTCCTCAAAACTACTTATATAATCAATAGATTACCCTCCAGGATTCTAAATTAGTAGACTCCTCATGATTTACTGTTTGGCACTTCACCAGCATATGAACATCTACGTAGTTTTGGATGCCTTTGTTATACGAAAGACATCAAGCCTCATAAGGACAATTTTGATAGTAGGACCTTCAAATGTGTCTTCACTGGCTATCCTAGCAATTACAAGGGTTACAAGGTGTTTGATCTAGACAACAGGAAGGTGTTAATCATTGGATATGTGAAGTTTGTGGAGACTATATTCCCTTATGCCAACACCAACCAAATATCCTCACCAATTCTCCCTTTACCACTGACATTTTCTATAAATGATAACAAAGTCACTGAAACCACACCAGAGCAACTTGAATCACCTCCTATTCAATTAGTCAAAAGAAATACTAGAATTCACTAACCACCACATTGGCTGGCAAACTATGTCTTAAATGCTTGTAAGCTAGATTCATCCATTAATGTACATTTACCTTCCCCACAATACCAATGCTTCATTAATGAGGTAAACCAAATTGTTGAACCTACTTCTTATCAACAGGCAGCTCATGATCCAAATTGGATAGGAGCAATGAATATGGACATACAAGCTCTCGAAGACAACCATACTTGGGAGTTGACAACGTTACCGAAAAGAAAAAAGGCTATTGGGTCTAAATGGGTGTATAAGGTGAAATGAAAGCCTGATGGTTTTGTGGATAAATTTAGAGTAAGGCTTGTGGCGAAAGGGTATAACCAGATCGAGAGTGTTGGTTTTAAAGAAAAATTCTGCCCTATGTTGGTTTTAAAGAAAAATTCTCCCCTATGGCTAAAGTTGTTACTGTTAGGGTGTTTATTGCAATTGCAATTGCTATTGCTTATCAATGGCCCATTCATCAGTTAGACGTGAATAACGCGTTCCTTCACGTCTATCTGGATGAAGAAGTTTACATGAAACATCTCCAAAGTATGATAAAGTTGCTTCTGACCAAGTCTGTTTATTGCAACGTTCTTTGTATGACCTCAAGTAGGCGTCAAGGTATTGGAATCAAGAGTTTACTACGTTTCTCTCTGATCTTAGTTTCAATCAATCAACCCACAACCATTGCCTCTTCACTAGATAGCAGAATGAAGAATTTCTTGCACTTCTTGTCTATGTTGATCATATCATAATAACTAGGAACTCATAAACTGGAATTGTTGAAATTAAGAGGGCCTTTGGTCATAAGTTTACAATCAAAGACTTATGGAGTTTAAAATATTTTCTTGGCATATAGGTGCACAGAGCTCATGATGGGATCACCTTAGCCAGAGAAAATTTATCACTGATGTTATTGATGATTACGATATGAAAGATTGTGCACCTTAGCCAGAGAAAATTTATCATCAACCCTCTCCATATTTCTCTTCTCAACAACTGGCTAATGTCATGATGAAGTCTCTTCCTGTCGCACAATTTCACTACTTGTTGTCCAAGTTAGGTCTTACAGACTCTCCAACTAAGGGGGTTATAGAAGAATAAAAGTAAAAAAAGTATGTATAGGATTTATTAGAGGGAAAAGTTGTTAAGTTGTTAGGGAAGTTACAGGTTAGTTAAGTGTATTATTGCCACGTGAACAGTAACATGCACGTGAACAGTACAATATTCTTTCTTCTTCTTTACATTCTCTTGTATAAATATCTCAGAAACAGTAGAAAAAGGATACTAGAAGAGAACTGTTATTTTTTCTCCCCTAAACATTTTGCTTCTCATCTTTCGTTCTTGTTTTCTAGTTAGCCAAACACTAAACTTGGGTTTTCTATAGTTTTGTGACAATTTAAGCGCAAAGTTTATAACTTCTAATATGATTTTTCACAAGTGTTCAAAATACATCCAAATTGATTATCATTTTGTGCGCAACAAGGTTAAGCGAGGTGACTTATATGTCTTATGTTGCTTCAATGGATCAATATGCTAACATTCTTACAAAGGTGCTATCTACCAAGCATTTTGTTCATTTATGATCCAAACTTATTATCTATGATAGCTAGCCAAGTTTGTGGGAGGTATTAATAAGAATATCTCTCAACAATTTAATAATAAGCAATTAAGTTAAATGTTGGTTAAAACCAACTCAATTGCACCTGGATTTGCTACCAGATAACTTTATTATACTATAGTTTGTATATCTCTTTAGAATCTCTTTTGCACTCAAATATTTATGAGATTGTTGTACTCATTTAGTATAAATAGTAAAAGACTTGACTGATGAAAACATCAAAAAATTGCAAAAAACTTTGTGACTTTATATAAAATAATATTATTTTAATCAAAACCTAACAATTAACTTCGATCGGATTTTTTTGAGAATTTAAAAATTTATTAATATGGAAAAATATAAAGGGTACAGCATTGGAGAGGGACTCTCCTACATACTATTCAAAATGATGTGGTTTACACATAATAATGGATAAGAAACGATAACATTTGAACAAAAGAAATACACATCTTCGGTAAATTCTCTCCCTACTTTTCTCGAGTCTTTGAAAGGTTATCTAATTAGCATCTCTGGAGGCTACGTGTCATTGATTGAGATTTAAGGAGGCGTTACGTCTCTAAGCGAATCTAAGCTCGTTTAGTCAAGCTAAGGGACAAACCTCGTTGAATCTTTTATAAATATACTCAATGTTACTAACTTCGCGTCGAATACCAAGATCTGGTGGTGGATCATAGTGATGCTTCCGTCGATAAGCTCACAGGCGAGTCTGTTTTCATACTAATATCACCTATAATACCCTTCTTAGCTTGATTATTGTGAAAATTTGCTAAAATTGCTTAGGAATCAGACTCAATGCATATTTATACCCTTGTTTTGTCGCCCGTTATTGTTGCCCCTATAGTACCACACTGATGAAGGTCTATGAACTGATTGATCAGTGATATCTTCACAAGATACTGTTAGCCTCGAGATAAAAGTCTACAATCTCCAAGAGGAGTCATTCTCATTATAACAACAGTACATTTAGCGATGTTTTCTTTCACGACATTAAAAAAATCATCACTAAAAGTCACAATTCGTGAAGATTTTACAAAATCGTCATTAAAAGTAAGAATTTAGCCACCAAATAGAAAAGTATGACAAAAGGGAAAACATTTTGAGACGATTAAGAAGAATCATCACAAAATGATGTACAATGGATGACGATTTTAGATATTCATTGCTAAATATACTTATGATGATGCTTTCTATAAATTGTCACCATAGTTTGTCAAACATTTGGTGACTAATCCTGCAAATCGTCACCAAAGAGTCATAATGGGAGACGATTATGCAAAATTGTCAATAAAAAGACTTTTGTTTTTTTGCTACGATTTTGACATTGTCGCTAAAAGTTATCATTTAGTGACGATATTTTTAAACATCACCAAAAGGTCTATATTTGACGATGAAATTTGTAAATCGTCTCAAATGGTCACACATTTGGTGATGACCATTTAGTGACAATTTCTGAAAATCGTCACCTAATGGTTGACATTTTCCAAAATTTTTAAACTAACATTTTTATAATCTATCATAGTTAAGATATGTTTTATTGGGGATTTGTTTTGAATGTTTACAATATATTATTGAAAAAAATACACAACATAATTTTAAGTGTTAAAGAGTAGTAATAATTAATCATTAATATTTACTAACTTTGCAAAAATTAGTTATTAAAAATTTAAATAATTTTATCAATATAATAATATGATATATGGAGTAGTACGAAATTTGAATTAGAAGTTTAACATTTCATACAGTCATAGAACCAGAACAATAACAGTCCACATTCAATAGTACGCAGCTTGACCCCTAACTAGTAGAGAGGTTATTTGACAAATTCTTACAGATACAACAATAAATCAACTTTAAAGTTGAGTCTCGTTGATTGCATCAATAAATGAAAATGATATAATTATTTATTTGAATTCCAAGTGACATGAGAGTTGGTAAAGGTAAATGAGTCCCCGATATCTGGATTCCCGAGAAGGGTCCTTACACGTTCGAAGGCACCAATTGAAACAGTAATAGTGCTTTCCTCAAGTGTAAGGTTTTTCACACCTTCTTGCAACAGCCTTTCCGCTATAGCTAAACTTGTAGAGGATACAGAGAATGAGTCATTAGATTTAGTATGGAAGACAAGTTCGCCAGATGAACTACCAGTACGAAATGGTTTACCTAAAACACAATCAGTGTAGAACTTAAATATTATCAGATTAGTAAACAGTTAAACGAACCGAGATTGGAGTGACATGCATATGTGAATAAACAGAAGAAGTCTGTGGAATTGATGAATTTTCCAAAACAACCGATTTCCATAATCCTGTACTGACTGTTGTGACATTGCTCCTGCCTCCATGGGCATACATGTTATCTTTGAAACTCAAGGAAGCTTAAAACAACATGTAGTATATACCATCAAATGTAAATATATATAATAGCTTCATAAAAAGAAATGAGATGTACATAATAAGGATAGTGACGTTGTTCGGATGATGCTAAACACCTTGAACCAGAAGATCGACCATGGAAGGCAAACGATGATTAGTGTATGAGTGGAGATTTTTTCTGCATTGTTTATTATTTCAGTAGGGACAATTTTGCCACATTCCTCCCAATGGAATGAATTAGGGCCATCTGGAACTAGTCTCCATGTTAGCATTCCTTGATTAATCTGCAATTGTTGATTTAGAATTAAATGATGATATGTTCAACTCCAATTTCAATGATAAGTAAATGTAGTCCAGTTTTTCACTTATACATCTTTAATGTGCCTAATGATATGAAAGCTACCCTTACTAAAATTTCAAAAATCTATTCTATAGTTTGTATCATAAGCAAAATTGATAATTTAAAGTAAAATAGACACGACTATGTTCTTGATTTATAGAAATATAGTATTATCTATAAAATGGATCAAAGATATAACAAATAAAACATAACCATAACAAATAATAAAGTTAGACAGATATAAACAAATAACAAAGATATACAGTAAATCATCTTTAAAACACAACCATAAACACAGCTCATACATAAAATGCATAAATAAAAACTCACAATAAATACCTAAAGGTATAAGTTAAATTTAGCACAACTTCGTTAATGAAAATAGAAAAAAAGAATAATATGATTCAGTAGAAGATGGTTCCTCGATAGTGATTACCATAGTACAGATGAAGAAACAGAAGAGAGGATTCGGAGAAATGTTGACAGCTTGAACGAGATATGGAGTAGCATTTTATGTTTTTGGCTTTGAAAACCTAATACAAAATGAAGTCGTTTTTCTTGTTTAGGTAAACGATGTT
>JAOTAY010000191.1:4641710-4689622 GCA_025629805.1 Erythroxylum baracoense | reverse complement strand
AGGGATTTGAACTTGAGTCAGAGAAAATGGATTGAATTATTGAAAGATTATGATTGCACTATTGAGTACCACCCGAGGAAAGCTAATGTGGTGGCAGACGCTTTATGCGGGAAGTCTAATCTCAATGCAGCTAAGATTCAGTTATCGAGGCTACCTAATTTGATTCATTTGAGAGCTCTGAATGTGGAGTTGAATCTGGGGCAGAATAAGGCGTTGATTGCTACACTAAAGCTAAGACCAATGTTGCATGATAGAATCCAAAAAGTTCAGGGGAAAAATCCCAAAATGGTGAAGCTTATGGAAAAGGTAAACATGAATCCGGATTCTAAGTTTGAGTTGAGGGATGAGACTTTATGGTTGAAGTAGAGGCTGTGTGCGCCTAATGTGGACAATCTGAGGAAGGAGATACTTGAGGAAGCTCATATAGATGCCTATGCTATGCATCCTAGTACTACCAAGATGTATAACACATTGAAACAACATTTCTGGTGGCCTAGAATGAAGAAGCAAGTGGCGGAGCATGTATCTAGATGTATGACTTGCCAGTAAGTTAAAGCTGAGCACCAGGTTCCGGTAGGGAAGCTCCATTCGTTGCCCATTCCGGAGTGAAAATAGGAACGGATTATTATGGACTTCATTATGGGACTGCCTAAGACTCCGAGGCAGAATGATGCTATATGGGTGATACTGGACCGGTTGACTAAGTCGGCCCACTTCTTACCAGTGAGAGAAAATAATTCACTTGATTAGTTGGCTCGAAGATATATGAATGAGGTGGTGAGACTGTATGGGGTTCCAGTGTCCATTGTATCAGACAAGGATCCCAGATTTACTTCGAGGTTTTTGAAGAGCTTATAGTTTGCAATGGGTACTAAGTTGAACTTCAGTACAACATTTTATCCTCAGATAGATGGACAGAGTAAGAGGACAATCAAGACTATTGAGGATATGCTCAAGGCGTGTGTATTGGAGTTCAGAGGAGCTTGGGATCAATATATGGCATTGATAGAGTTTGCCTATAATAACCATTACCACAATAGTATTGGAATGGCACTGTATGAGGCACTGTATCGTAGAAAATGTTGGTCGCCATTATATTGGGATGAAGAGGGCTTGAGAATAGTTGAAGGCCCAGAGTTGATACAAGATACAGTGGATAAGGTAAAGTTGATCCGAAACCGAATCAAAGCGGCTCAAGATAGACAAAAAAGTTATGTGGATCAACACCGACGTGATATGGAGCACAATGTGGGAGACAAGGTATTCCTGAGAGTGTCACCTTGGAGGGGAGTTCTGAGATTCAGTAAAAAGGGCAAGTTAAGCCCTAGGTACATTGGTCCTTATGAGATTATTGAGAGGGTAGGACCTTTGGCCTATAAGTTGGCCTTACCGAATAAGATGTCTCAATTACATAATGTGTTTCATGTGAGTATGTTTTGAAGATACCAATCGGATCTGATACATGTAATACCGGCTGAGGAGATTGAGGGTGCTAGTAACTTAAGCTATGTTGAGGAGCCGATCAAGATTGTAGGATCGCAGATCAAGCAGTTGAGGAACAGAGTCATTTCATTGGTAAAAGTCCTTTGGAGGAACCACTCAACTGAGGAAGCAATTTGGGAAATGGAGGAGCATATGACGAGACAATATCCCCACCTTTTCGAGCAAACAAGTAAGAATTTCGAGGATGAAATTTTTTTAGGAGGGGAGAATTGTAACATCCTATTACTCGCGTTCAGGCTAAAATAGTGAATATGAAAGAGTACTGAGAGATTAGAAATGCATTGCATACTCATGCATTATATAATATACGCATACATGCGAATCGTGAATTTTGCACATAAAAATAATTGTACAGGCATTCATGGATAATTCCGGGTATAATTGAATTGTGATGTGATATTATTGAGAATTGTGAAATTGTTGTATTGAAATTTTAATTGGAAAGTGTAGCTGTTAATTTTGAACTCTGGCGAAGTTTAAGAATTATTTCTAAAAATGTGGATATAATTGTACTAGGAAAAATGTCACTTGGCAAGTAAATTGATGTATGAAAAATAGAGATAGGAAACCAAATGATATTGGAGAATTGTTAAAAATGACCTTGTAAATTTTGGAGATGACTTAGAATTTGTAAGATGATGATATAAAAAATTGTCGAGAAAATTGTTATGAAAAGATGGGATTTAATGGAACTAGTTCAAACAGAACTAGTTAGTTGGAGAAATTAGCTAATGTCTTCAAAAGTGGACAAGTGTCTAAGTTTTTAAGTTAAATTTCCTTAACCTTGAAAAACAAGTTACTGTTCTTGTCTTCATCTCTCTTTCGTAGTTTTCTTCTCCAAAGTTGTTTCTTTCTGTGACACAGAGTTTTTCATTAAAACTCCCCTTAAGTTAAACCTTGTTTTTTATCTGTTCATTTTTACTCCCAACTTCGGTTTCCCTCTCTTTGCATTAAAAAATACCAAAGCTTGTTGACCCCTAAAGTGGTAGTGCTTGTCGACCCCTAAAGTGGTATTACGTGAGTTGCATGACGTTTAGGGCTCCTTGAGCTTTTGCAAATTTTGGAGAAATATCAACTAGGTATTGCTTAAACCCTTTAGAGTTATTGGTTTATGAAACCAAAATGGTGATTTATGTGTCATTGCATGAGCATGAAGAAAAATGGGCATTTTCATGGACATTGAGGGTATATGATGTGAAAATTTTTGATGTGTGATTTTCGAATAATTGATGATCTAGATGTCTTAAGATAGTGTAAAAATGATTTATAAATTGAATGATCGTAGGAAACGTGTATGATTAAGTATAGAAAATTTGGAGAGAAGAGTAAGCAAATGCTCTGTTTGTGGTTGTGTATTCACTGTATACGTGAGTTTAGAGTGTTTTCAAAGATGATCAGAAGAAGGAATTTAGAGTTAAAGAATAGTTGTAAAATGGACTCTGAGAATTTCTGGGAATAAATAGTAAGAGAGTTAAAATTTTGATCTGAAACTTTCATGAATTTTCTGTACTATTATAGCGATATTTTGACAAAGTTGTTTTCATAAAAGTTGTAGCTTATCGTTAATTTTGGACATTTGAGTTAGGAGATATGACCTTTATAATTTTGTAATGCTGCATAGGAGGGACATTCGGGACATCTACTTCATTCTAAAATTTTGACCTTTGTAGAGTCAAAAATTTGTTTTTGAGATCTTTATGGAAATTATAGATCTAGAAGTCTTCTTTGAATCGGTCTAAGAATAACCTTAATCCGATATTTGTAGTGAAAGTTATGCCCTTTTTACCATTTCAGGTCGGAAGAAGAAATGGAGGAAACCAGAAGACGCAATCGTGACGAGTTTTTTTTTTTGCGCAAGTCGCAATCGTGACATCTCAGGCATGTGTACACACATGACCCGCAGGATTCACAACACATTCCTCTATCTCTCCATAAAAATTTATAGCTTTTGGTTTTGACTCGAAAGAGATTGATCGAATCAAAGGAAGGGTATCGGTTGGAAGAGCATGAACTGGATATTTTACTGAACCTGTTCCAGTATTTTGACGACATCTTGATCTGTATGATTCTAAATAAGATGAATTTTAATTTGGAATAAACTAGAGATATAGGCCTACAAATTGTCTCAAGAAGTCGAATCTTGATTCTTTATCTAAGATATTGAATTTCTGGATGGAAGTTGTACACAGTACACTGTTTTTGAATGTGAACAACCCAATAATGTTGGAGGTATATCTTCCAAATTACTGAAACAAATTGAGTAATTTTGGTGTCAATTGAAAGATAATACATAGAGGAACACTTTTCTAGAAGAGAGTATCACCAAATTACGTCATTTTTGCTTTCTAATTGAATGTGAACGGTAGGCCCGAAAGTGTGACTTGGAAAAATCTGAAGTGAGTCAATAAGAAAGGAATAGAGATTTTAATGGTTTTAATGAGGCATAAAACTAAGTATAAATTATACTTAGATGAGTTTTGATATAAGATTGATTTTTTGATGAAATTGATGAAAAAATACCAGAGATTATTATGAACATGCATTGTATATAATTCATTTCATCCATGTGCATTATTGAACAATTATAATTGTGCATATTATGATATATGTGTATGTTGTTTGATATAAAGAAGCAACTTGAATGTCAACCTTCAGACGTTGCCGGACCTTTTAGGCATTAGCTTTGGGAGGAACTAGTGAGTAACCTAGACGGTTTCTCTCAATTATTGTTTGCTTAAATTATGCTTTGAATGTTAAATGAATGTGAAATGAATGCGTTTGATTGTTGATTCTGGACAGAATGTCTGATGATTGTGAATATGGAATGTATATTGAAGTGTTGCTTGAATGTGAATGTAAAGACCTAAGTGCTTTGTAATGTGAGTGATTGTGGTACATGTATTCCATTCATGAATGCACAATCAGATAATGGCAGTTGTGACCAGAGTAGCCACCGATCAGAGCCTAAAACTCAACGAGTGAAAAGAGCCTCAAGCTCAAACAGTGATTTAGAGCCTAAGGCTCACTATGTATAATGAGCCATGTATCCCCCAAGCAGATAAGGGATAGTTATTAATGAGCCCGGTATCCAAAATAGATACGGGACAGTTCAGGCACTCGGTCACATCAACGTAATAAATAGAAAGTGTCTCGTGAGCATTTCATATGCATTTATATCAAGTATGTTTGATTGATTGAAATGCCAAAATTTCCTATGCTAGAGTAAAAGTGTGATACATGATCTATTTTGCAAAATTTTGAATTTCATGTTATGTGAAATGGTGTGTTGCATGAATTGAGTGAACCGTCGATGATGGTTACCTCATTGAGTTCGAAAATTTACCCAAAATTGCAACGTTGTCTTTTTAGGACCGAGAGATGACTCTAGCTACTGAGAGGCTCTACCAGCCGTGTAGATTGTGTTTTGACAAGAGAAGTCATGGCTCAAAGGTCGATCAGCTGGAATTTTTGGATAGATTAGATAGACTTCGTATATTTTCCTCTTTCATGTAGTACTTTTGTACTAGGTTTTGATGATGTACATGTAGTAAGTGATTAAAGGTACAATGTAGACTTTCGGTTTTGTGAAGTGAAATGAGGAAAAATGTGGTTTTAAAATATTGTGATTTTCTTATGATGCTTTATAAGTGAATAATGATATGATACCATCTGAAGTGAATGTAGTGATCTATAGTAGCCTGCCCTTATCATAGGATATATACCGAAATGACCTCAGGGCATCCCAGTGTGTACCCTGCCGTAAGGGGGAGCTACACATTAACTTCCAATAACTTTCCATTAGTGATGGGAGTTACGGAAAGCCAAATGGTGCAGAAAATTGAGATGATTTTCATGCATCTTATGTAAGACACAAAATGAAAAAGATAGGTTCTTTTTCTTACACACACACTTTTTCTCTTTAGCTCTCTCAAGAGTTCTTGTCTTTGCTAGCACAAAGAAAGAATTTTATCCAACGTGGAGAAGATTAAAGAAAGAAAGAGATCGCTAGAAAGGTATGTAAACATCTTACATTTCATGTTTTTGTTTTTCTATATCTATATACATGAGTAAATCTAGTTTTTAAGGTTCCGTTTTATTTCCGCTGTGTATATTTGATATATATTATGTATGAGATGCATGATCAAAACCTAATAGGGTGATCACCGCCAAAAATGTCACAACACATTATAAATATAATTAAGCTTTAAAACATGTTACGATGCCTCTAATTCTAAGTTTTAAAGTTGCCACAATCAAAGGGATACCATAATCTCCCAAAGAATATTGTCCGCTCGATCATTCAATTGTGATTAGTAGCTATAAAAACGAATACCCAAATCCTAAAAGTAAGCCATAAATATAAGATCAAGAATATGAGCTTTAAGGATAAATAAATAAATATAAAAAATAAATGTAAAAAAGGTTATGTTAATAAAAATTAAGTGTACTTAATATCTTAATCCCCAATAATGACATCAAAAGCTTAGTGAACTCGTGTGAAGATTATTATATTTTCCAGGCAAGTACACATATTGTTCTATAGTATAAGAATTTGAGTACCAAGTTTTGATCCCATATAGATTATAATTACTAGTATTAACCTTTTTGTATTATCTAACTTGTAATTTAAGATGATGGTAATTAATCAAATTTATAATAAAATAAAATAAACAAATGAAATATCAACAAAATCAAATAAACTAGAATCGCAATCAATCAAATGTTACAATAAAACAATCGTATCTAGAATTCAAATTCCCCTTTCAACTTCTTATGTAACCATGATTTAACAAATAAATTTAATCTAAAGTTTATCAGACCATGGAAATTTCTCAATTATGCTAATATCTTTCTCAAGACTATTAACACCTAATCTTAGGTTGATTAGTTGAAATATCTTTCTAACTAAAACCCTAGAATTGCATTAATCGATTTGTTAATTTCACTATTAAGTTTGACCTTAACCTGGAATATTAATATCGACTTATCTTTAGGTTTACATACAACTTCTTTCAATTATGCTATATCTATTCTTTCTTTTATAGAAATTAAAAAACTATATTCCAAAAGAAGGCATAGCCTTAAAAGTATAAGGAGAAACGATCAAGTTCTATATCTATTCTTTTCTTTTTTTAAAATTAAATAACTATACTCCAAAAGAAGGAATAGACTTAAAAGTATAAAAAGAAAAAACCAAATTCATTATATCCAAAATGGATATACAAAATTACAAACCCAAAAGTCATCCAATCCTCACTATCTAGTAGATGACTCTTCCATACACTATATAAAAATTAGCCTAGATGCTCATCTCTGATTTATTTATTTTATGGTTTTAACTTTGTTCCTTTGTAGGAAGAAATGCTTCTTGATTTTTCCAAAGGATTTCTTAATCTCAATTGCATGAAATCACACATGAATCAATGTATTAGTAATATTAATTAAAGAATAATAAAAACGTATAATTAACTCGCAATAAAACTAAAGAATATGTTAAAATAGAATAAAATTACTACAAGGTCCATCATAGGGTTCATATAATCCACGTACCATAAAGGGTTTAGTCCATAATCATGTCAAACAAAACATGAAAACTAAAAGGAAAGTACAGAGTCAAGAATAACATGATGAAATCCCTATAATCTCCAATAACTTCACTATAGATTGATGAAAATCAAAACCAAAAGGGTTTCTTTAATTTTTCTTTGTACTTTCAACCATTCTAGGGTTTCCAATTATATTTCTTGAGTTTCCTGTTTACTTCTTCCACTTAATCTTGGTTTTCAAATTTGAAATTCAAATTTTAGGAGATAAATAAGCATCAATACATAAGATTTGTTGGTCATGTACTTCAAACACACAAACGATGCTTTTAAAAAGCTAACATGTGCATGAACACTTTTATATATATCAACATAACCTACTTATCACTCAACACAGGCGTGTTCCTTGTTAATGTAAATGTGTTTTGCAAAAATAATTCAACAGACCTTCAAACTCTTCAAATACAACCGTGTATTTGTCATGCACTCGATAACTAAATCAAAACAACTCTAAATTGCTCAAAACTTATCCAATTTTTTTCCTTTGCTCCAAACAAGTGAATTAGACCATAAAAAATACAAATAGCTTAATTAGCAAAAAATAAATATACACAATAAATAAGTAAAATATGCTAAATATTAGCCTAAAAATTAAGGATGTCAATTTTTGGCCCATGGGCCTAAATTTAGTTATTTTTAATGGGCCAGCCCATGGGCCAGGCCCAGGCCTAGGCAAACTCGAGGTCCAATTATTTTAAGCAAAATAATATCGTTTTACTTAGAAGAGTTGGGAATTTAATTAAAAAAATAAATTATTCTATATTTTTAATTTTAAAAAATTATTTTAAAAAACTTGATGGGGGTTTGGCCCATGGGCCAGGCCATTGCCATCCCTACTAAAAATTTGAACAAATCAACACTTATTAAGAACCAAGACCATAGCTAGCTATCTTAACATATGGTGAGGAGTATATTGTTATACCCAAAAAGTTCTAAAAAGACCTAGGCTATCCTATTCATAAGTATACGAGGTAGTTTTAGTTGATAACCCAGGGTCGTCTCCCACGGAGATGAAATTGGTAAACTTAAATTAAGTTTGAATTAAGAATAAAAAGAGAAGCAATGCATTCCTAATCATTCTACCCTAATTATTGAGTGAAATCTTTTAAGGACAATTATGAAATTAAATTGAAAAGTAGACGAAATCAATTAAGAGCAAAGACAAATAGACTAATCAAAGTGAAAAAACTCTTGAGAATTAACTTCACTAATTTAATCTCCTATGCATGATTAAGGGAAAATGATTGGATTGTTGTCTTACTAAAATTAATAGTTAGGTTTTAAATCAATTTGAATAATGAATTAGTCTAACTTTCGTATTCAACAAGTTATTATTCGAATTAATGATGAAAACCTGAATACCAATTACCACTTAAGTTAATATATTTCTAGATCTTAACCTAAGTGTCTATTGTTTCTCGATCTGTAATAAACTTCATCTCATAAATCTTCATTTACCACAGCAATAAATAAGACAACAGATCCGTAACTCAATCATGCATATTGAACTAAATAGCTACATTAATTCTCAAGAAAAGATATTAGCCCATCATGGGTATCACCACATTCACCATCATTAAACACTTTAATTGCATATTACTATCAACAAAAGTAATAAAGCAATAATAAAATAGTAAATACTGAATGGATTGTTAAAAGAAACAAATAATAGTCGGCTAAACTAATAAGAGTATAAGTCAGTTGATAACAGATAGTAAAATGAAATAAAAAACAACAAATGAGGAATCGAATAGCCAAACAAATCATCGGATGAAGGGTTATGGAGATATCTAGTCCCTCTCATGCTTCTAGCTTTAGCTTTTGGCTTCTGCTTCAGTTTCTCTCCTCTGATCAAATGTTTGCTCAAGATCAACTCCAACTCTCGCTTTCAGCCTCTCTTCCCAGCTCCCACTTCTCTGATGTTGCTCTCTTCTTCTCCTTCTCAGACTATCTCTGTTTCTCATCTTTGTTTATCTTCTTTTTCTCTATCTCTTTGTGCCTCTCATGTTTGTAGTGTCTCTGTGTGTGTGAATGAATAAAACAGTGGATGAAAGATAATTCCTCAGCTGACACCCTCTTTTCCTTTTGTTAGACTCTCTTTAGGTATAGGGTTGCGTGACTTCACATCGTGAGCTGCCACGTATTAAAGCCAGAATAAATCTTAAATCTTCTCATGGGCATGCATAGGTAGTCATAGGTGTGACTCCCTTGTCATAGCCATGCATTAACCATGGATGGTGGTGCATAAAATTACCACCTTGCACGGTGGTGACTTACCGTGCATAACTTTTAATTATATTAAATGTTATCCACTTTAAGGTGGTGAATTATTACCACCATAATTAAATGTTATGCACTTTAAGGTGGTGATTGATCACCACTGTGTGGTAGTGACATGTGTCACCAGTCTATTCTTTATTCTTTTTTTCCTCTTTCTTTCTTATTTTAATTTTCATGCAAACATTACATGACTTTGGTGTTTTAATGAAAAATTGACAAAATAACCCCATTAACATTCATGCAATATTCACACCATTTTCACTCAATTAATCTCACATTTGGATCAAAACATAAAGATTTGTATCCAAAATCAAGATATGAAGGCAATTAAAAACAATAGAAATTAGACGCAACATATATGCACTAGTTAGGTGGCACCATGGTGTAGATATTACAACATCTAGGAGTGGAGATCTAACCTCCATTAGTGACCACAGGAGACAATTATAGGAGTGGAGACAAAGTATGCACCAATAACTGCAAATGGAGATAAAGTAAACTCTAATAAGCCTATAGAACCCTACGAGCATAGGGAGTGTAAGGAGCCCGGGGCCCTAACTGATAAGGAGCACACTGAAGATATAAACGTTGGATAGTTAGAGGATACTACTACACTAGCTGGAGAAGACACTACTATTTTTAACGATGAAAAGATGATGGTGGTGAGTAAGTTCTCCAAAAGGAGCTTAATGGAGATGATTTCATTTGAGGACTTAGAGTACCAGTGAGCAATTATAGTTGTTTATATCTTTTATAGGATAAATTGAGTGTAACAATTCTGTCAAGGCACTATACCTTCCAACTTTACTTCATCCAATCTCTTGCATTTCGCATGAAATATCAAGGTTTGTTTGATTCTAGTTATTCAAATTATAATCTAAGCACCATTACTCTAACCCCTCATAACCAAAAAAAAACACTATGACCTCTCACTACTAAATTTACATAACTAACCCCAACAACTTTTCATTTTTGGAAAGTTTTCTAGCAGAAGATGGTGATGCAACAGACTTTTCCAAATATACGAAAAGACACAGGAATATAATATGAGGAAGGAAAGTAACTAAGGTTTAGCAGGGAACTCAACTGAAAGGAGTGTTGTAGTTGCGGATTAAGCAAAGAAGGAATTTCCAGATTTACATAGTTCCTAAAAGTCCATTTCCAAAGCTTCTAGATGCGTGAATAACTCGTGGAAATTTAAGGTTTCTACTGCAATTATGAACAATAAGCTAACTCACTTCAAGGATGTGATGGTGGATAGGATCTTAACCCCCACCCCCAAAGGAAATGTTGAATGTTAGAGCTACCATCTGGTCTTCTACACTATTGGAATACTTTTGGAGTAAGAATGCCTCTTATCCATAAGTACAAGCTTTGGTTTTGGAAAAATGGGGCAAGAAAGGGTTGGAAAAAACTATGCTTAGTAAGGAAGATAAATTTATGTTCAAATTCTCCAATGACTATAATTTGAATGAAATACTAGAAATAAGGCCTAGGCATATTGGAGGGAAACATATGTTATTGCAAATATAGAAACTAGGGATGAGTTTGGATAGGAGTAGCATCAACTCAATTTCTATATAGGTCATATTTCACAATGCTCCATTTGAATTTTAGACCTTGGAAGGTTTAATCTGCTTTGTTAGCTTATTAGGTTAGCCCCTAACTATGGACTCTTGAATTTCTCGGATGGAAAGAATATGTTATGCCAACAACTATATGGAGATTCAAAAAGATAGTGAGTTTCCTAAAGTACTAATAGTGATGAAATTGGGGGAAGATGGAAGGTTAACTATGGTGGAAATCCAAATCTCCTTCATTTAGAAACTTAGATTACTCACAAAGTATGGATGCCAACAGGTAAGTTGTTTGTTTTTGGATCTTATAGTGAACTTATGGTGCAAAGGGAACCCATCATAATATAAAACTCTTAATATCTGCAAGTATTTAGATCGTAAACTTTTAGTCATTGAGGTATGGATCCTATGAGGAATTAGCTAAAACTAAATAAGTCTAACTTTGTCTAAGGTTTTAAAATATGATTTGAATGAAAAGAAATAATCAGAAATTAAAGCAGTAAAAAAAGCACTTAACCACTTAACAAACTACCTGCCATAATAAAACAAGAATGATCAAATATAAATGTCTAGGATTTGTTTTATCGTTATTTTTTTCCTTTAACCACTTTTAATTCAATTCAGTGTTGATCCTAGAATTTTGATGCGTTTATTGTTCTCTCTTAAGACCTAATCATTTAACCCTAATTAATAACGCCTAATTGATAACAAAATTTCAAATTTGCAATATCTCGATTAACAAAAGTAGCCTAACGTTTTCAATTAGTTCTGAAGCAATCTATCAGATAATCAAGTTCTCACATAAGATATCTAGAAATATGATTATCAAATTAGATATTTGTGTGACTTATTAGGTTCTTAAATCTCATTACCTAACCTAATCAGATTACTTTCGATTTACTCTCTCAATTTATTGTTGAAGTATAAGCAAACACAAATATTAAAATAAAAGTGTTCAAGTCATAAAATAACTAAATAAAAATCCTAATAAGAAATTAAAAAATAATCAACGTGTATATCATCTTCCAATTTGGTTCACATATCAAGTTTAATGAAAATAACAAAAGGAAAGAAAGAATAACTTGATTTGAAGTTGAATCTGCAGATCTAGAAAATGTTGGACAACTAATTCTCCTATTGATCTTCCTTAAATGAATCTCAATTTAGATAGATGGAGGCTACTCTTTTTTGACTAGTTTATATTCTTAAATAGTTCTTAAGGCTGCTATGGTTCTTTCTAGGGTTCAATCACTTAATTTGGTTCCAAAAATAGCCTCAAAAAGTTAAAATTACAAAAAGATTCATGTGCTAGAAAACCTAAAATTTGCAGGAATTGTTATATGCTTGTCACGATCGGGACCTACTTGCATACTTCCAGTTCTTCTCTTTTCTTCACTTTCCTATTTCAATACACTCAAACACACATCAAACAACTCTTAAAACATGAAATTAAGATCTAAGTCATGCCTAAAACCACACAAACTTTTAGAATATAAACAAACACTAATAATAACATAATTCTAAGCCTATATACATGATAATCATCTAAGAAATACTCAAAAGCACCCTTAAACATCTATCAAAACATAGTATAATTTGCAACTATCAACATCCCACACTTCAAATTTTTCTTGTCCTCAAGAAAAATCAAAAACAAATTCAAACTCAAACACACCAAATAATAAAACATACATTCATGCACATACACTAATGATACAATGGCATCTAATTTCACGAAACCAATTTAACCTCAATCAACAATCATTTAAGTTGTTCCAGCATATTAACCTATGAAATTTTTAGCTATTCAATTTGGATTAAATATACAAACTAATCAAGACATTAACGTTATATGTATTCACTAAAGCACTTGTACATACACATTGATAATTAGTAGTCAATCAAAGTTGCAACTATCATCTCTAAGTAACTTTTCATGAAAATTTTTGCAATTTTCAAAGATTAGTAGGATTTATTTATTAAAACGCCACTTTTTTTAAAATTTTCTTTCATGTTGACCTAATATTTTAGTGCAAAGGCAAACATTTTGTCAGAAATGTCCCCCAGTTACTCAATTAGGTCATATTTTATTAATTGGCTTGGTTGGAATGTCATTCTAATCTTTTGATGCAAAGACAAACATTTTATCATGAATGTCTCAAGTTACTTAGCTATATCATATTCTGAACTGCTAACAGCTCTATTTATAACCTAAAGGCCAATGGAATATTTTTTAACTAAAGATACGTACATTTATTCACATTTAACAAAGTTGATAGTTATGCATTAGTATGTGTTTTTCTAAGTATTTGTCATGTGTTTATTGCATAATAGGTTATTATTGTTATATTTTGGGATTCATTTTGTATGTTTTCATTTAGTTTGATCTTCATTGTTTTTCTTTTATATTTGATGTTAATTTAGGGTAAGAATTGATTATTTTGATATAGGAATGGAGGTTGGCAATTTGGAGATTGAGCTATAGACCAAAAGAGGAAAAGAGAAGAGGAAGCATTCTATTGCAAGAACCCACAATCATGGGAATCATGCCAATTCTCACAATCGTGGGATGTTTAGTCTGAGAACATAAGCAATGTTCAATTAATTTTTAGGTTTTCTGGACTATATAAGATATTAAACTCCTATGGAAGAAGGAAGCCGTCAACCCTCTGTGTAGAATAACCTCCTTGGGTGAAAAATCTAGATTTAGAGTCTTGAGGAAGGTAAAGATTCAAGGATCATCAGTCACAATTGGGAAAAGAGCCTATCAATACTAAAATTTCCAAATTTTGGAAAAGAAGAGAAGGAGTTCTTTTTATTTATTTTTCAGTTGTTTTATCTCTTCTAGTCATTGTATGATGGATTATTCAATTGTTGGGGATGTTATAGACCCCATGAGTAGCTAATTTAGTTTTAGGGATTACTTTTGAACGATCTTGTTAAACTCCTATTTTATTGATTTGAATGATAGATGTCTTTGATGAATATTGATTATATATATATACCTTGCAATAAATTGAGAGATTGAGTTGGGTAATTTATGTAGGATTGTACAATGAGAATTGGCAACCTATAGACTTACATTCTTCATGTTAATTGATTAGATGAAAGAGAGGTCGTGATTAATTTAATTGATCACCCATAGGATAACTTAATAACTAGTTAAATTGGTGGAGTGATTTGGTAGATTGAGAGATTGCTTATTCATCTTCATTCAATTTGGTTATGGACAATTAATTACACCTTGAGAGAGGGTAGTTAATATATTTGGACATCTTAAGTGAGACAGAATTCAATTAATAAAATAGGAGGGAGACAAGATAGGGAAAAAGTGATCTCTAGTTGTTAAAATCTTGAATTCCAAATTTTTGCATTTTGGTATTATCAATTGTTCATGTTATTCATTTAATTTTAATTTAACTTTCCAGTTTATTTCCATAAAATAATTTTGAGTCTTAAACAAAGATTGATCTAAATTAAGTGGTGCCTAAAAACAATCCTTGTGAGATCGATATCCACTTTTGAAATACAAGTGACGACCCGTATACTTGCGGTTTTTAAGCGTAAGACTAGTAGACTATTTTGCAATCAACAGTTGGTCCAAGAGTGCAATCTCTTTTGATCTTTCAATAAAAGGATAACATTCATTAAACTGAATCCTTATAGAAGTGATTGGTAGGTTTAGGTGGCATAGGGGAGTTTATTTTCTTTGCATTCCAGTTAAAGAGAGGACTTTTCCTTCCATGTAATCTACACTTTTAGAGAGAACAAAATGACTTTTATTGTAGTTAACAGTCAATCTAGGCATAAAGCTAAATTGATTCAAAGAATCCATAAGGAGCTTGATAGAAACCTCATCACCCTTAAAGAATAGAAAGAGATCATCTGCAAAGCATAAGTTCACTAAACAGATTTTCTTGCATCGACTATGATGTTTAAACCGTGAACCCCTGCTAGTATTGTGTTTCAAAAGAGAGGTTAGGGCCTCCATGTATAATATGAATATATAAGGAGACGTGGGATCCCCTTGCTTAAGTCCCCTTTCCCCATGAATTTTTTTTATAGGAATTCCATTAACCAAAACAGCATAAGAAGGAGTAGAAATACAAGCTTGAATCCATTTAACAAACACCCTGGGGAAACCCATCACTTCAAGTAGCCTCAAGATAAAGTTCCATTTTACACTGTCAAAAGCCTTCTTAAAATCTATCTTAAAAGCACAATTCTTTGGAGCTTTCTTCCTTGAGTAACTTTTTAGTAGTTCCTGCACTATGGAGATGTTATCTCCAATTTATATGTCCTGTAAGAAAGGACTTTGATTATCACTAATCAAGGACCCCCAACACAATTTTAAGCCTATTGGCGATAATCTTTGCAATCACTTTATATAAGAAATTAAAGCAAGCAATAGACCTGTATTCCTCTCTGGATATTGGATTACTTAGTTTAGGGACTAAGCAGAGAAAGGTTTTGTTGATTTCCTTTAACAGAATTCCTGAAGAAAAGAATTCTTTAATAGCTGCTTTCATTGTCGATCCAATCTCAAGTCAAGATTTCTGAAAAAAGAAGCCATTGAAACCATTTGGACTTGAAGCCTTTTTAGGATTCATTTGGAAGAAAACCTTCTCTATTTCTGAGTCTTCAGCAGTTCTAGTTAATAAAGCCTTCTCTTCGTTGGATAATTTGTTATGAATAACAGAATCCAAATGATGAGTGTGCACAGTTGTATTTCGAGAGATATAGAAATCTTTGAAATACCTCTCAGCTTCTTTCAACAAATCCTCCTGTTTGCTAATCTTTCTCCTATCTGGCATGGTAATTTCCTTAATAGAGTTATTATTCTCCCGAGCAATTATTGAGTTGAAGAAATTTGGAATTTTTGTCACCTTCTTTAAGCCATTTAACCCTGTCCCTCTGCTCCATAACACTAGCATGATTATTAAGGGTTCCAAATAGTCTAACAGAGCATATTTCTCTCGAGATAAAAGGGAACAGTCCATATGATTATAGGAAAGAGTATGCTGAACTTGGGATAAATTGTCCCTGGCTATTGAAATGACTTGGAAAGTGCTCTCCCCTATCTGTTTCTTTAGTGACTTTAAGCCCTCTCTGATTAGTTTAAGCTTCTACACACATTTGAATTGGAGAGTTCCATTAACACTTGAGGTCACCACTACCCTTAAGTAGTCCTGAAACCCATCTACATCGACCATGTAATTGTTAAATCTAAAAGGATGGCAATGCTTCACCTTTAGGAACAAATCCTCCACAATCATTAGTGTATGATCTAAAAACATAAGGTCAAAGAAAGAGGCCTTACTTTCAGGGAATTGTTTTAGTTATGCCTAGTTGACCTTGACCATAACTCAGTCTAACTTTTTCCTGAGAGACCATTCCTTAGCTTGCTTATTACTCCAAGAGAAGAAATGACCAGTCGCCTTAATGTCTAGAACTCCTAACTGATCAACACAATCCTTAAAGTTAGTATAGTAATTTCTTAAGGAAATTCTATAGAGAGTAGAATTAAAGTCACCTGAAATGAGCTAAGGGCTTACCACTCTTCTTTGAAAACTCGGTAAGCTCTCCCAAAGAACCTTCCTCTGAAAACCATGGTTGAAACCATACACTACCGAGGCAAAAATAGACGTATTCTGCTCAACAAAATGCCACTTCATATGTATGACTTGCATCTCCATTTCTAACACCTCAATGTCAACTATTTAGGGATCAAATTCAACAATAATTCTACCATAAGCATGAGCTTGACGATTAGAGAGAAACTGCCACTTGTTACCAAACTTATTAAGAAACTTGAGATTCTCCAATCTGATTTTTGTTTCCAAAATAGCAACAATCGAAAATTTTCCTTTAGCCAAAAAATCCTTTAGGGCCAAAGGCTTTTTAGGACAATTAAAGACCTTAACATTTCAAACTAAAATCATAAAGAAATGGCTTTGGAGCTTTGACCTTTGCTCCTAGTACCTTTCCTCCGTTTGACACTAGTAAATTGTTTTGTAACCTCCTTTCCTTCAGCATTACTTGATGTTGAAGGGGAGAAGGTTGCCTCCAAATCATCACCTTTTTCCCCCTCAAGCTTAGTTGGCATATTTTACTTATAATCTTCTTTAATTATGTATATCTCCACTTTCTGTCTAATCTAGATTTCCATATCTAAATCTGGTAATGTTGAAGCAACTCTGGACCCCTCGTGACTTGGTTTCAGCTCATCATTTCTAGCTTTATCCATCTGGTTTTGATTCCTTATGACTGGTTCTACTTGGGACATATTTTGACATAATACCTGCTCATCATTCCCATCCTTCTCATTTTGATCTATACTTATATAACTCCCTTTCTTAAAGATTTTTCCAATAGGCATCCACCTTTTGCCTTGTAGCTTCAAAGAAGGCTTCCAATGGTAGTCCACTGTTATAGTATCTTCATACAATGTTCCATTCAACCCTAACCTCATAATCATAATTTGTTCATGTAGATCCTTAGAGATGTCCATAGTAATACATAGTCGTGCATAGACTAATATTTTCCTTTTTGTTGTATTTTCATCCATACAAAGAGGCTGTCCCAAATAACTTGTAATTATACTGAGGCCCTTGGTAGTCCAATATTCTAATGGAACATTATACAAGTTAACCAACAGAGGAACTGACTTTAACTTTTCTATTTCATTGGAACCCTGGCTGCTAGCTTTGGAGAAACAATGGAAGGTTCATCACATGCCAAGGTCATTCTTCCAGGACTTTAAGGGCCTGAGCTTTGGAGGAGAAGGTAAATAACGTTAAATTTTTTTCAACTAACAGGCCTTTGTTCTTCCAAGTAGTGTTTGCCCATTTTTGCAACACTAGAAATGGGGGTCTTTTCTCCAAAAAGAATCCCACTAGTGAAGCCTCCCATGATCGAGCTCCTTCCTGAAGGACTTCCAGATATGGCACAATAATGACTCAACCTTGTTCTTCCTTGGGGGGAGAATAATGGAGTGTTGTATCTACTTCCACTGCTATTACTTGTTTCCAGCTCTTTTTAAGATCCGAGGATAAGGGACCCTTTTTTGGTAGCTTGGTGATAGCCAAGGTGTGGGAGGGTAATAAGGGAAACTTAGAGTGAGAGTCTACACAAAAGGCAGGAGGTTCAGGAGCAGGCATAGCTGACAGACAAGTGAGAGAAATGTAGTGCAGAGACAAGGAGAAGATTTCAAAAAGTGGTTACCAAAAGAAGGAAAAAAACAGTCAAGGCTGACTGCTAGGAAAGATATAAATTCCCCTAGTAGCTAAAGAGGGGTTCAGAGAGAAAGCATAGGATTTTCGAAAAGGAGAAGAAAGACAATAGTTGTTTATGAAGATGATGAAGCAAGTGGTTGTGGCTTGAAGAGAAGAGGAAGATGAAAGCAGAGAACTTGGTAGAAGATTGAAAAAGTGTTGAGAGTTGGAAAAGAAGCAAGGGATTGTGGCTTGCAGGAATAAGAGAAAATGAAAGCTGGAGATCAGAAGGGTTGGAGGTTGGGGGAAGAGAGACAAGTTAATAGATCTCTTCTTTTAAAAATGGAGAAAAGTGGGGAAGAAAGAGCAGGAGCAGAGCAAAGCCATAGATCCGAAGCAAAGCCATCAATCCAGACTCACGAATTTTTACTGGGTGTTTACACTAATCTAAACCACGACTTTTCACGAGTTACAAGTCACTGTTTTTTTGCCTTTTTGCAATTTGGATGCAGGAACAATTTATCTTCTGTAAGTTTTAGCAGAGTCATATCATCGTAAAACAATTTACATACTCTTTAAATTGTGCAAATTATTTAAGCCTACTCTCTAAAATATTACTTTTTATTTAATTAGTCTTCAAAATTTTATGTTTAGAAAAACCAGTTTGAAGTAGACGATCGTAACAAGTAATAATCGTATTAATGTGGATTTTTCAAATGTTATAAATAACAAAAGAGTCAAACTTAGTACAAGCATTTTAGTTTTTATTTGAGTATACAAAACTCTATTTGAGGGGTGAAGATGTAATTGTTGAATATTGGTTAGTGATTATTTAAGATGACTAAAAGTCCTTTTAAAAAATATTACTGAAAGGTACATTAGAAATAGTAAATTAATTATGACAATTAAGTTATAAATAAGGCTATAATTGAAGGAATGTTGGGCTTATGTTGCTCCGTACATGGCCTAAGACAATAAGAGCCCAATCACTTTATTGGGTAAGGTATTCACTCGAACCATAATGGAAGGCCATAGAACATGAACCTCGGCGGCGGAGTGGTGTACGGTGGGCCAGCCGCCACCTCTCTGCTTCTCAGACCTACTCTTCGTATCCTCTCTTCCTCTTCATCGCAAGGTAAGTAAATAATATCATTGACTGCCCATCAAAGTTTTTGACTTTTTCTTTAGTAGGCTTTCTCTGCAAATGCATTTTTCGTCAGATGTTGGAATTTTTGCAGACCATGCTAGTTTTATCGAAGATGTGGCTAAGACTTCGCCTCCTAAGCACTTGTCTCATTTGCTGAGGATGCTCAAAGCGCGAGGTAAAAGCATTTAGAGTGTTGAATAAAAATTAGAAGGGAAAGTTAAAAGAGTCATAGTTCATTTATTTGAATCCTGTCAGTTACACTTGCCGGCCTATTCATAACTTGACCCATCTCGTGCCATCAATAAAACCCAGGAAGCTCGTCCTTGGTTCTTTTCTTCTCTTTGGAGTTTTTGACGTTGTGTCTAAGAGGCCTGTGTGTTGATATGTATAGGAAACGTGCCAATGTTGTTATCTCTTTCCTGGTTTCTTTCATCGCCATTGCAATTATTGTACAATGCCATTCTCATTAATGATGCACGTTAACAGGTGATTCTGTTGTATCTCCTGGGGCCAAGCGAGGGTTAATTCCACTTGCTATTCCTCTGTCTAAAAGCAGGCCAGGTATAGATGATGCATTTTTAAATAGTATAGATTTTATAGTTTTTAGAAAGTTGTAAGGTTTAGTTGGTTTGTGACCTTTTTGTGTGTTGTAGATGATGTTATTGCACTCTTGAGATGGCCTACAGCACCACCTGGGTAAGATTTATGTCACAGAGGCCATTGTTAGATTTATGTCACAGAGGCCATTGTTATTGATGCTTACTTTCTTTAAGCTTGATGTGTTTTGCCTAATATATGCAGGATGGAAATGCCAGTTGTGGAGGTTCGTAAACACGGAGTCTGGCTATTAGCAAAGACTGTAAGTTGAGCATGAATGTGCACTGCTTGTTGGACAAAATTAGTCTGTCTTTAGAAGTCAGTGGTTACATATTTTCTCCTAACCCAGCAGGGATTGTTGTCTGCTTATAGGTTGATCAATTTATTCACCGAATGCTGGTTGAGGAAGAAACCAAGAAAACTTCAGAAGCAAATGATGAGCTATTTCATGCTGCGGGTGATGCTGGAAACAATATTTATGCAAAGGGTGACTTTGCTAAATCCAATATTTCAGATCTAGACGGGTATCTGTTGAAAAAGGTACTCATGACATCTATTAGTGCTTTACTTGGCCATTTTAAGTACATAAAGGGCTATATTGCAGGTTGGTTTGTTTCCAGATGTCCTAGAACGCAGGGTGATGCATCATCTTGAGAAAGGTGATCATGTAAGGATCTCCCGGTTCTGCTAACTCTTTATAAGTTTTCCCAATATTTGTGCAATTAAATGGCTAACTATATATCCTTTTGTGCTTATAAAGGTTTCAGCTTTGGTGACGGGGGAATTTTATACAAAGAAGAAACATTTTCCAGGATTTGCTCGGCCTTTTGTGTTCAATTCTGAGGTTCTGCTGAAGTTCGTAGAATTTCCTTGACTTTATGCAAAACAAAATAATTCAATTGTTCTGTTTGTTGCATTTCTTGTGATTCTTTATCCTTACTACAGGGTAGGCCGTAGGCTAGAAGCTAAAGATGCAGCTAGGGGGGCTCTAAAATCACCATGGTGGACTCTAGGATGCAGGTATCAGGTGTGTGTTTTCAGGTTCTTGCTTTGTCCATTCCCTTTTTTATTGTCTGCAATTTCTTTCTTCTCCTGGATTTAAATGGGTGAATTCAATTCCTAATCAGGAAGTCGCTCTAACAGCAGAATGGGAGGATGAGCAAATCGAGTATATTAAAGAAAGAGTGAGTGAGGAAGGCAGGCAAGAGGAGCTTAACAAGGGGAAGGATACTGCTCAGGTTTCTCGAAATTCTATCCATTATCCATCCGACTACATTATCATAAAATCCATGGTAAGACTGTATGATGATTTTCATCTTTACAATTTGCAGATTGCGTTGGATGAAGCTGCTTTTTTGTTGGATTTGGCTTCTGTGGAAGGGACTTGGGACAACTTACTTGAGCGGATTGTTCAATGCTATGAGGAGGCAGGACTTCATGATATTGCTAGATTTGTTGAATATAAAGATTGAGTACTCCATCTGAATGCTAGTTTAGATGTTGTATCCCCCTTAAGCATAAAGGCTTCTTTTTGTATGCACAATTGTATTTTATTCTTGCTTGTGTTTGATCTAAATAATGTCAGCGTCATTCTGGTATAACAATGGATAGTATACAAAGTTCTAGAATTGCAGTACGCATATCGTTAGACGTTGCTGACTGCAACTCTGCCCAGTTGCAGTTCGATTATTATGGAAATTTGCTGCAATTGTGTATGTACCATTCGTAATTGTCACAATTGCAAATATAATATCGCGTATGATTGGTGAAGACAAGCAAGAAAAATTCTACGTTTACAGATACAATAGCTAGCTCAGCACCATGACATGGTGTAATGTTTCCTTATTTTCACTACAGTAGAAAACAGGTCTTTGTTTTATGTACAGGAGATTAGACAGTATTAGGTAAAACCCACTTCTCTCTGAAGATTGACAAACGTGAAAACCTTATTATGTCCGAACCAGGGGCATAAGACGCAAAAGGAAAAAAAAAATTCTGAGAAAACATACATTTTTCTGAATTTTGCTATGGAGCAAAAGGAAGGGTTGGTTTCTTGCTGTAGGATTTCGTTTTTCTCCATAGCAACTTTCTCCACAATGTTGCTACTCCTCGCTTCTTGGTAGGCACGAGGGCCAAGGAACCAACTGCGACACTATTTTCCGGCTGTTTGTTTCCGTTTACGATAAGGATTTTCTCCAAAGGATCTATCCCTCCATTTGAAACTAAAGCAGATCCAGAAAATTTTTCAGTTGCCTGAATTTTAGAAGATCCCATGTCCTTCACTTCCAGACTGTCATCTGCTAGCATTCGTTCTAGCAGAGAGGACCTTTGATTCATGACCTTGTCCTTTTGTTCGGCCAGCGTTATGCTTTTCATGGAGGTGTCAGATGGGGTATTTGATTCACTGTTTGTAGGAATAACCTTATCAAACAGGGCTGCTTCCTTCGGTGTAGCCAATGCTTTCAATTGCTTCCCTAAGTTCAGAATAGTCTCTTGACACTCTGCCAACTTTTCTGATGCAGCTGAAATCTCCCAATCCTGGAACATGAAGCAAGTCAAAATAACAAGACCAACTTCAAAGCTTCTCTGTAAGGCACAAACCAATTGACGTCATTAATATTAAGGACTAACTTATCAGGATCTCTCCACCATTGATCCCTACCATTTGGAGTTATTGAAGACATAACAGCAATGATAGTTTGAGATAAAATTTCCTTTTGTTGTCACGATGAAGTTGGTGCCTGGAAAGGAATTTCAAGAGGTAGTCCTATACGTAGGATTATTACGTGCCATCAGTTTTCTCTATTATGATTCAACAGTCTATTTTCTTCGTGGGCACACATGATTTACAATTTTTCAGTTGAAATATAACTGTAATCACGGACTCTGTTTCTTCAAAACTTCTAAATCAAGTGACATGCACAAAAGACATTGACCTAGTAAAGTGAAAGCGCCAGTTTATCACAAAAATCGGCATTTAGCTGCCACTAGGCAATACTATCAGACACGAGAAACATAGTTGCAAGAGAATCATGTAGGAGATGGTAGTCAAGTAAGTTATCAATTCCATGGCAAGGTGTGTAGACTTACAGTACGTAGTCGTTTCTCCTCCTGATGTGTTTCTTGGCTAGGACTTGCCTTTTTTGTCACACTGAAAAAACCATAAATCAGATAAGAACTCTTGGTAATCATATAGGATGCCCTTGGGGACTAGTTTCGAAATAGCCTAATTATACCTTTCAAGTTGGAGCTGTAGCTCAAGACATGTGGCCTCCAATTCTTCACAGCAGCTCTTTTTATTGTCCAATTCTACTTCCAAGGAGGAAATCCTGTGAAAAACCTCATTTACTTCGGCTTTGGACACATTAAGCTTGGTCTCAAGGTCTTGTTTCATCCGCTTGTGACTGTCTGTCTGATTCTCATCAGTTGCCTTTGATCCTTTCAAAGTTTCTACCTCTTTTTGTAACATGGAAATGGTTTTATTAGATTCCTGCAGTTGATTTGTCAAGAATTCAATCTTATCAACAGCTGATTCAAGCCCTTCTTCTGATTTGATTCTTGTGGAATTTGTGTTACAGAGCTGATCTTTTAACTTATCGGTTTCATATATAGTAGCAGGCAGACATTTTTCAAAGTTATGATTTCCACGTAAAGAAGCAGTTATTGGCCAATGCAAGAACTGATCAGTCACGCCAACCTCAGATTCATTTTCACTTCGTGATTCATCCCAATCAAAGTGCTTTTTAATTGCCTCCCTCATGCTGGAAACATCTTGAATAGAAAAGCAGTGGTTTATAGTCCAGTCCAAAGTAGTGCTTAATTCATGGGCGAACTTGGTGACATCAGATTTTCCATTCAACAGATCATAACAAATTTGAATAAATTTCTGTAGCACAGCACTGAGTTCAGAAATTTTCCACTGGAAAGCACGAACCATGTAGCCTGAAGTTGCTTCTGTACTCTTACATGTTAAGAAACTTCCGTCCTTCTTGGAATCAGTCTCTGAGGTGCCATAACCAGAGAACGATGAAGTGATCCCTTCAATAAGTTCGACTATTTTGCATATAGATCTGCTTAGATCTGTATGGAATTGCTGGCTGCCCTTATCTGTCAAGGTGTTAACATCCGTTATTACATCCATCCCAGAAGATCTGTTTGCAGGTTCCCATGATATGAATCCAGCAATATCAGGTGCCTTTGAAAAACCAGAATGTTCACAGCCATCTCTGTTATCAACGCTTTTTATGAGGCTTTCACTATTCATTTTTATTAAAGATGCTCTAACATCCTCCAGTATTTCATCAGATCTTCTCCGTGTAACACGGGTTTGTTCCAATACAGCCAACACAATATCCTGAAGCCAACTAGGAGCTTTGTTAATATCCTTTGACTCGTCCTGCTTTGATCTCGAGGAGACAGATTCAGAAATTGGAACAATCTCTCTGCCCTTCACCTCTGAAGAATATCCATTCAACTTTGTATCTAAGGAGCTAACTATGGCATTGGCATTATCAGGCGAAACATGAGAACTTCTAGATGGGTTATCAACTGAGACGATTGCCAATCTTTCCATTTCAGCGAAGTCATCCATCAGGTTAATGTCAGAAGTTCTAACTGTTTTACTTGGAAGTAATCCTCTCTGTTTTCCATATTTGAAGTTCTCCAACTCCGAAATCAATGCAGAAGCCCATGATTCAGCACAGCTAGCCTTATCATCACTCCCAACGTCAGACACTGAGGACAGAGAGGGTTCGAGCAACACTAAAGCACTCTTTGATGGTTCCAATGCTGCCTGAACTTTTGACAATTCATCAAAATGGGACTCAACCTCAGATAATTTAGAAGCTGTGCGAGCATACATTGCTCTTGAGAATTGAAGTTCAGCTGCCTTTTTTTGTAGAGCTTCCTTGAGCATCTTATTTTCTTCCTCCATGGCACATAACTGCTCAGCAAGAAAGTTAATCTTTTTGCTGGGGGACTTGGGTGATGTGCTAACAGCTGAGTCAGCCACAAACCCACTAAGATTAGAATTTGACCTCCTCCTCATTTCAGATGAATCTCTTCCCAGTGCTTCAACTTCATTTCTCATTTTTGCCACGGCAGCAGGGCCTGGCAACCGCTTGCGAACTAAGACTCGTAGCCTCTGGCATTCAGATTCTAACTTTGCTATGTTTTTAACGCTCTCTAAATGTAGCTTGTGTGATGCATCAGCTGTTCTATGATTAAATTCTCTCTCCTCATTTCGGATCTCAAGCTCCTTCTCTAGCACACGGACTTCATATTTCAGAGATGCGCTATCTTTCTCGGTAGATTCCACCCTCTTCATTAGAGTATTAAAATTTGCCTCAGCCTGAGATTTTTGTTTGCTTAGGTCTTCAATCAACTTCTCCTTCGCCAGGAGAGCCTTACTAAGACTTGCATTCTCGTTACCCATTTTAGCAAGCCTTTTGTTGGCATCAGCCAGTTTCTCTTCCAAGACTTTTTGGGAATTTTCAAATTCCTTTGATGTCTTCATCACAGCATCATGAATCCTTTGTTCCTGCTCTTCTCGAACAAAACGTAGCTGTTGCATACACTCCTTAAGAGCTGCATCCACATGCGTTAATCTCTCTTCCCCAGCAATTCTCTGCTGTAATGCTTCCTCTAATTTTTGTTTTAGGGAGACTACCTTTTCTTCTGCCTTCTGACATTCTATTTGGCATATGTAGTATGCCGTATAGACAATAGATGATTAGTAGAGTAAATCATACTATGAAACTTAACGAAATAAGAAGATTCCATATTTTACCTTCCATGGCTTCCTGAGCCATCTTCTCATGTTGCTTTACAAGATCATCCTTTTCATTGCATTCCGACAGGACAGAAGAAAGTTTTTCATGTAAAATCTTGAGGTCATTCTGCAGTTCTGCCTTTTCATTCAAAATTGCCTGTATCTGAAAGGACCACATTACTTATCAACTGGCTGGTGCAAACTGGAAATATTTGTAAATGTTAAGTAATTTACTATTAAAACGTAAAATTACAATTAAGATTTCAAGGCCAAGCGGACTGAAGCTGCTCAGACATGCATGATTGGCTGATTTCATGCTTTCTCATCAGTAACAGATCTGAAGTTGCCTTGGATACATTGGAAAGCAACCATTCTTGACAGAATAACCACACTTCGTCCTAATAAAGAGTTTCATTATTCCATTACACCAATCATGTGTAGCAGTAATTTGTATTAATGAAAAGACTTCCCCATGTAATTCAATCTTTTGTTGACAGGTTTTGACATTTCTCGTTGCTACTCAAGAGTCTCTGCTCAAAAACCCTATTCAGAATTCCCCACTGAAAAGAGTGAAGAAGTTGCAGTCTTTAAGAATTAAGTTGGTAGTTGTTAAATCCTCACTGCTGATTGTATTTTGTAACTTAATTAGTTAGTTAGATTGGTTCTTTAGATTAGTTGACTTTCTCTCTCTTACTTGTATATAAGTTGTACTTGTAACAACGTTTTAGAGTGAGTGAATGTAGTTTCATGTTTCTCCACATTCAGTTTCTATCATTCTTCTTTCCCTCTTCTCTCTACCGTGTTTCTTCACATGGTATCAGAGCTTTTGGAGTTCTAGGGTTCCATTCTTCAAATCCTCGGGATCTTTTTTTTTTCTTGATTCTTTTTTCAATCCTCCAATCGATTGTTTGATTGAGTATTTCTGTTTGTTTCGATCCTTTCCTCTATTCTCGATCGATTAGAAATATCGAAAGATGAGTTCACCAGCCTCTTCGATTTCATCTATTTCACCTGGAGAAGATCCTTCATCTCCTTATTACAACCAGAGCTCAATACAAGCAATTATATAACCTGGAGCAGATCAGTTGTTCTTACTCTGTCTATATGCAACAAGCTAGGGTTTCTAGACAGATCTATTTCCAAACCTATCAATCCAGCTAATCCTCTCTTCCCTGCCTGGATTAGATGTAATAATCTAATCATTGCTTGGCTCCTTGGATTGATGTCGCCTTTGATTGCATAGAAAGTCTTCTACATTGATACTGCCTCGAGGATTTGGGAGGTGCTGAAGAAGAGATTCGGCCAACCTGATGATGATTGAGTATGCAAGTTTCAGCATGAAATCTCTGTAGCTCATCAAGGTAACAGACCAGTGGACGCTTATTATACTGACTTGAATGTTCTCTGCGAGGAATTACGACAGTACAGGCCAGTTCCACATTGTAAATGTGGCAACTACAATGAAGAATGTTTCTGACCTTTTGCTCTCAGTCATGACAAAGATAGAGTGTTTAAGTTCCTTAATGGACTTAACAAAGGATTTTCTACTCAGAGGTCCAAATTCTTATACAACGACCTCTACCAAGTTTAGATGATGTTTACAATGTTCTTACAAGGGAAGAGTCGCAAAGAACTTTGCAAGCTATTTCTCAACCCCATTTTGAACCAGCGCCAATTGTTTCTGACAACAACAAGCCTTCAACTGGTAACAGTGATTTTAAGAAGAAGGAGAGGAATGAACTGATTTGTTCCTATTGTTCAAAGAAAGGGCATACCCGGGAGAAGTGCTACAGGCTGATAGGTTTTCCGGCTAACTTCAAATTTACAAAAGGAAGAGGAACTAGTGTTAACATGGTGCAAACTGCTAAGCCAGTTGGAGACAGTGTTGGTAATGGAGATCATTCTTCAAAGTTGCCGGAAATGCCTTTCTCATTCACTCAAGAGCGGTTCCATAAATTGCTGAATTAGTTGGATGAAAAACCACAGCCTCAAGTACCAGGTTCTTTTTCAGAGAAGCAAGGTCAAGCCTCTGCCTCTACTAGTATTTCCAATACCCATCCTAGTCAATCCTACCCAACTTTTGGAGGTAATGAATTTTTTAACCCTTGTGCTTACAGTGCAATTTCTCTACCTAGAAATCAACATAGAGATGTTTCTCAAAATAAACATGTTGATAAGTTCTGGATAGTAGACTCTGGTGCAACAAATCATATTTGCCATGATGTCACTTTGTTTACTTCTTGCCATCCAATTTCTCATCAATTTGTGTCACTTCCTGATGGTACTAAAGCTTCTATTTCACATGTTGGAATAGTTCACCTGGGACCACATCTTGTCCTTAGGAATGTTCTTTGTGTGCCTAGTTTTGGTTATAATTTGTTATCTATGAGACAACTATCTTCCTCTCATGCCCGTGTTTTCATCTTCTTATCTGATTCTTGCATTATTCAGGACTTGTCACCACGGATGAGGATTGGAAATGCTAGACAAAAGGAGGGCTTGTACTTTCTTAAACAAGATTCCATTTGGCTTTCCTCTTCATGTGGTGCAGCTGAAGTCAATCCTTGTGTTTCTCTTGTTTCTAGCAATTCTTGTACTCATAATAAGGCAGCCAATACTTGTGATGTTTGGCACTATAGATTAGGACACGTTTCTGATTCAGTCTTGAAAAAAATCCACGATATTGATCCATCTGTTTCCGTTTCTTGTAATACCATTTGTGAGACTTGTGCCAAAGCTAAACAAAAACATCTGCCATTTCCTACACATGAACAAAATACTACAAAACCTTCTGATTTGGTTCATTGTGATGTTTGGGGTCCTTATATTGTTGTAGTCTTGGAGGTTTTCATTATTTTCTCACATTAGTAGATGATTTCACAAGAGTCACATGGGTTTATCTCATGAAATTTAAATCAAATGTTGAGTTTCTTGTGCCAACTTTTTTCAATTTTGTTAAAACACAATTTGGCCATATCATCAAAGAATTTAGAAGAGATAATGCTCCTAAATTTAATATGACTTCCTTCTTTGCTCAACATAGAATTTTGCATAGCCATTCTTGTGTCCAAACACCGCAACAAAATGCTGTAGTTGAACGTAAACATCAGCATCTTCTTGTCGTTGCTCGAGCTCTTTTATTTCAATCTAGTTTGTCTTTGCAATTTTGGGGAGAGGATGTTTCGACAGCTTCTCATATCATCAATAGGACTCCTTCTTCTGTTCTTCATTTCAAGACTCCTTATGAAAAACTCTTTCACAAAGTTCCAAATTATTCCATGTTAAAGGTTTTTGGTTCCCTCTGTTTTGCATCTACTCTAAAAGCTCATAGAACAAAATTTGCTATCAGGTCAAGGACCTGTGTATTCATTGGGTATCCTCTAGGAGTGAAAGATTTTTAATTGTATGATATAGACAAGAAAGAAGTCTTTGTGTCTCATGATGTTATTTTTCATGAAAGAATTTTGCCCTTTCTCAAGTCACAATCAGCTTTGTCCTCTTCTTCTTGCCCAACATTTTTTCCTGTTGTACCTTCACTTCCTTTTGATAAAGTTGCATCAGATCTTACGACAAGTCCTGTATCACCTGCTTTATCTTGTGAAATGCATATTGTTGACTCTTTAGAATCCTTGTTTGTAGCACACACATCACCACAATCACCTCACGCCTTGTCCCCATCTTTACAGCCCTTTTCAGTCCCTGCCTCACTCGTACCCTTTCACCAGCCTAATTCATTACCCAATGCCCTGATTTCTTCACAAACAAATCAGCCTTTACGTAGAAGTACTAGACCCAAGACTCTACCAAAATACTTGAATGCATATAACCACACACTTCCCTCTAGTCATTCAGTAACCTATCCCAATGAGCAATACCTTTCTCCTTCTTTACTTTCCTCACCTTACAAAGCTTTCATTACCTCTCTTACTCATATAAAACAACCAACCACTTATTATGAAGCTATTAAACATGACCACTGGAAGAAGGCTATGCTGGATGAACTTCAAGCTCTTGAAGACAATAGTACTTGGGAGGTGGTTTCTCTTCCACCAGGTCAACACACAGTGGGTTGCAAATGGGTGTTCAAGACTAAGCTCAATGCAAATGGTTCTGTTGAAGGGTACAAAGCTCGATAGGAATATAGTTAGATAGTTGGATTTGATTAACGAGGATACATTCAGCCTTGTTGTCAAACAAACAATAGTTAGGGTCTTCTTTGCTCTAGCAGCCAAGCTGAATTGGCCTCTCCACCAATTGGACATAAACAATGCCTTTCTTAATGGAGACTTACATGACGAAGTTTTTATGGAGATGCCATTGGGTTATAAGTTGGAAGGGGGGAAACTTCATGATGGAAATGTTGCTTGTAGACTCAAAAAGTCCTTGTATGGACTCAAGCAAGCTTCCAGGCAGTGGAACACCAATCAAGGTATGACTACTCTTTGTTTACTTATAGGGATGGCGGGGGGGTGGGGGGTGTGGTGGGTTTCACAGCGTTATTAGTGTATGTAGATGACATTTTGATAGGGAGCACTTCAGATGTTGGTGTTCTTTTTGTCACCAAGTCACTGGAACAGAGATTCAAACTTAAGAATTTGGGTGTACCAAGATACTTCTTAGGAGTTGAGGTTGCAAAATCTTCAGGGATATTTTTATCACAAAGAAAATACATCTTGGATCTTATCACTGAATTTGGAGTACTTGGATCGAAACCAAGTCCTATTCCTATAGAAATCAATCACAAATTGAGGCAATAAAAAGAAGAAGTTCTTGAAGATGCTACAATCTATAGGAAATTGGTTGGGAAACTGATTTACTTGACTTTCACTAGGCCTGACTGGTGCTATGCAGTCCATGTTTTGTCACAATTCATGGACAAACCAGGTAAGAGCCATATGAAGGCAGCCTTGAAGGTTTTGAAGTGTTTGAAAGGCTCTCCAGGGCAAGGTGTTCTTTTTGGCAAACAAGAAGACGTGAGTTTGAAGTGCTATGTAGACAGTGATTGGGGAAGTTGCCCAGACACTAGAAGATCAGTTTCTGGGCATTATGTGGCTGTTGGAAACACCATGCTGGAAATCAAAGAAACAATCTGTGGTAGGAAGAAGTTCAACAGAGGCTGAATATAGAGCTATGGGTAGGCTTTGTGTGAGCTACTGTGGGTAAAAAATTTGCTTGAAGACTTTGGTTTTCCAGTAAACAAGAAGATAGATATGTTCTGCTAAAACAAGTCATGTATACAGCTTTGCAAGAATCCCATTTTTCATGAAAGAACAAAACATTTTGAGATGGACATTCACTTCATCCGAGAAAAGGTAGCAAAAGGTTCAATTGAAGTTCATCACACCCCTACTGAACAACAGGTGGCAGATATTTAGACCAAAGCTTTGTGTAGAAGACAATTTGATTTTCTTAAGTCCAAGATGAGCATCCTTGACATCCATGCTCATCTTGAGGGGGGGTGTTAAATCCTCACTGCTGATTATATTTTGTAACTTAGTTAGATTGGTTCTTTAGATTAGTTGACTTTCTCTCCCTTAATTGTATATAAGTTGTACTTGTAAAAACTTTTTTGAGTGAGTGACTGTAGTTTCATTTTTCTCCGCATTCAGTTTCTATCATTCTTCTTTCCCTCTTCTCTCTATCGTGTTTCTTCACAGTAGTTTAATTACACTTCCCTGAATTACATTCTGGAGTATAACCTCTTTTCTATCAACACATATGTTTCAACTAGTCCTTCAACAATGAAATAAAACAGTATGGAGAAAAAAATTGATGACAATTTTGATCGAGGTGAAGTCATCACTGTCATGAAGAGAGATGCATAAATACCTAAGATCGTTTACTTGGCATGCATTGGCTTCATGGTATAAATTCAATGACATAATCCATCGACCATTGATTCGTTTACAAATAAAATTCCAGAAATATCAACAAATATCAACAGGAAGAGGACAGACGTTAAAATTCCATTTCAAATGTGGGTCTCCATTTGTAATTTTCTGAGGAAACAATAAACGTGAGGATCCAGTTACCATTTTAGAATCTGATATAACGTGAAAATCCGGTTACAGATGTGGGAAATGCAAATCAAGTTACAACCAGGGATCACGCAGTGACAAAGTAAAACAATTCGTTTAACCATCTTAATTAGAAACAATCTGAAATAGTTACTCAACTCCCACATTACAACGAGCGGCTAAAATGATGAGCAAGAAAGCAAGTAGAAGAACAAAATTACAAGAAATGATAAAACAAAATTCCCAAGTAGTTTAGAGTACCTCGTCTTCATTTCCTTTGTCAGCTGCAATAACTGTCTTATCTGAAGATTTTTTCCTCCAAAGCCATGTCTTGTGCTCCATTATTCCACTGAAACTCCACCTTCCAATAATAACAGTAACAGCTCTTCACTTCACCAAAGATCTGCATGCAGATGAAAATCACAACTTATACAGATCATCTCATATCCAGCAGAGCAAAACCCAGAAGGAATTTCCCATGAGCCGCATGAAAAATACAACACCTTTAAGTCACTAACGAGCAAGCTCCCATTGTTCAACGATCACCAGCCCTCAAAACAAGCCTTAATTATCCATAATCCATTGAAAGAGAACCAGCAAAGGCAAATGCAAGTCAGAAGTAAACATGATCATCAGTTGTAATGTGAAATGCCACGATCCTGTCTCCACCAAAGAAACCAGAAAATAGATAAACCACAGCTCAGTTCACAGGTAAGAAAAAAGAGAGCAGAAAAAAAACAATAATTAGAAAAAAAGGTAAAACAATAGATACATATAATGTAAAACCAGTGAAGAAAAAAGGGTCTAGAATACGTGTAGTGTAATGATTGGGGTTGATATTTACGGTCGCAAGTTCGTTCTGAGCAAAATTTGCTAAGTGTCGGTCTCAAGCTGAGGAGGAAGATGGTCCAGGCGTGGCTATGGAATGGTTAAAAGGGTGAAACCGGAAGAGAAAATAGTGACGGGTTTTTTGTCGTTTAGTTGCGGGGCTTTCGAGTTTGGTCATACGTTACGTTGTTTGCTTTTGCTTTGATCGGACCACCGGAAGAGCGCGTGTCATTGTCTTATTTTTACTTCATTGTGCTGTGTCTTAAAGCCAATTTTTTTGTCAATTTATTGGTGGTGTGTTAATTAGTGATAATGTTTATTTATTTCTAACAATGTTTTCTTATCTTGGGTATAAATTAATTACCATTTAGAGCGAACTAAGCCCCTACTTAGTAGAGTGTCAATGAACATATGTTGCCTTATCAGTAAAAAAGGTTAAAAATCTTTTAGTAGAGTCTTTACATTTGTTACTATAGTTTACCATAAGATCATTATATAGTATTTAAGCTCAATTATTAAGAGACAACAAAGTCTATATAAGTCCTGTATCAATGCAATACAAATTAAGTTGATTAAAAATTTACCACAGTATATATATTCTTTAAGGTGAAAGATACATACACCTTATGTAGTTAAGAAACCTTAGAAAAAAACTCTCTGATTTTTAAAATTCTTGAAAAAGTTCATTTTAATTTTCAATTTTTTTAATAAAAAATTCTTTTAGACTTCGAAAAAATATAACGATAAAACATATATAATAAGAATATTAGACAATGATTAATCAAATGTTATTATATTACAATTCAATCAAGCTCTTAAACTCGAACCGAATTAATTAAATACTTCGTTATCCTATTTATATGGGAATGTAATCTTATAGGATAACGATGTAATCTGATAGGATAAGATGTGATCATGGGTAGTAGATTTCTGTTATGATCTTACTTGTTCCCTAAGCCTTGATCCTATATATAACTCATTTAAGCCTTGCTCTTTATAGAGAGTTAAGAGAGCATTCATTTGTATACTTTGAGAGAAGTAATAAAGGTTGACAGTTTGTTGTATATCTTCTTTTCTTTATTGTTGCCTTTGAATAATCTATAGCTTCTGTATTTTCTTGCAAGTGTGAAAGTTAAACATTGCGAGGGTGTGAGGTATTCGAGAATTTGATTGTTGGTCAACGATCAAGTAGGGGAAGGCTGAATCTTGCTTAAACTAATCTGAGTAAAGATTGTTGTGCAAAGGAGTAGGCATGACTTGGGGATAAGTTCGGTTCTTAAGAAGACCTTTGTAACAACTGATATCAAAGACATAATTTTGAGATGGCAGGAGGTAGCAATTTGAAGGAGCATCTCAACAGAGTGGAAGCACTCATTGGCCCAATTCCTTAAGGGGAGGAGGATGTCAATTCTTACAATACTCGGATGGAGATGTTGACAGAACAAATCTAGGCATTGCAGCATCAAATAGCGGAGTTGATGAAGGCATAGGAGGATATCAGGTTCAAAATGACGATCCTAAGGCGTGTTGTTGCATCACAGGAGATTGAACATGTCAAGAGCACCTTGGTGAAGGTGCATAAGCCCAAAGTTTTCGAAGGGGTTCGGAACGCGAAGGAACTCGAGAACTTTATGTGGGAAATGGAGTACTTTGTGGCTATGAAGATACCCGATGTTGAGAAGGTCAACATGAAGGCTATGAACTTGGATGGTGATGCCAAGCTTTGGTGGAAAACGAGGACCTCTGTGGAGATCAGTGCGGGTAAAGATCCCATCAACACATGGGACAAGATGAAGGAGTTGAAGGATCAATTTCTTCAGATGGACACTTCTTGGCTCGCGAAGCATTCTTTGAAGATGTTGAAACAGGACGGATAGGTAAGGGAATATGTTAAAAATTTTAGTTCTCTATTGCTTGACATTGATAATATGTCAAGCGCAGACAAGCTCTTTAACTTTTTTTCCGAGTTACAACCATAGGTGCAAATAGAGTTACTGAAGCAAAATGTGAAGGAAGTGGTTGATGCAATCACGGCTGCTGATGCTTTGGTGGACTTTCGAGTGACGAGGGAAACTAAGGTGGGCTCCTCAAATTCTTCCAAGGGCAAAGGCCTAACCCAACAGGAAAAGAGCGAGGGGAAAAAGAAGAAAGACTCTAAGAAAGGAGACTTTAAGGGGAAAGGCAAGCAAAACAATGGCTTCAATAGTGGAGAGAGCCTCCAAAAAGGGCAAACTCGCTTATTACAAATGCAGTAGTCTACATTTTGCGAGAGAACATCCAAGGAAGGAGAAGCTAAATGCGTTGATCGCTGAAGAAGAAGAGGAGGGTTCGAAGGTGGCTCTGAATCCGATCGCGTTGTTGAACGTGGTTAAGAGTGAGTTTAACCCTTTTGACAAGTTAATGTACGTAGGGATATAAGTCAATAGGAAGGAGGTAACCATAATGATAGATACCGGTGCAACACACTTATTCATCGCGGAAAGGATGGTGCGTAAGTTGGGGCTCAAGGTATCTAAGACCCCAACATGGATAAACCCTACGAGTAAGGCACAAGCGATGGTAGGAGCTGCTTACAACGTCCCAGTAAGGATAGGGAGTTGGCATGCCTAGTTCAACTACATGGTCATACCACTTGAAGATTTCAAGTTAATACTTGGGATCGATTTCTTGAAGGGAGCAAAGGCGGTGTTATATCTAAGTTTGAAAGGTATGATGATCATACATGAGAAAAGTACCTTCTTTGTTAACTGTTGTAGATCCAATGATGGAACGACGGATGATACAATGGCGATAGCACATGTGTTGGCCATAAGGATAGAGAAAAGGTTGAAGAAAGGAATGGAAACCTATCTCGCTGCCATGTGGGAGATTAGTTAGGACCATGTGGTAGAAGTCCCCGATGCAGTTGTAAGTTTTTTTAGGGAGTTTCGGGAAGTGATGTCGAAAGAGTTGCCAAAGACTGTTCCCCCTCGTCGAAAGATAGATCACATAATTGAGTTAGTTCCTAGAGCAATCCCACCTGCAAGCGCCCATATAGGATGTCCCTGTTGGAGTTAAGGGAGCTTCGAAAAAAACTTGGTGAACTGTTGGAGGCAGGGATCGTCCAACTATCTAAAGCCCCGTGTAGTACCCCGGTGTTGTTCCAAAAGAAGTAAGATAGAACACTTCGGATGTCCGTAGACTATCGAGCATTGAACAAGCTAACAATCAAAAACATATATCTTGTTTCCTTAGTTCAGGATTTGATGGATAGATTGTTTAGGGCTATGGTTTTCACGAAGCTAGATTTTCAGAGTGGATGTTGGCAAGTGCGGATAGCCAAGGGTGATGAACAAAAGACGGCGTGTGTGACTCGATATGGATCATACAAATTTTTAGTCATGTCATTCAGATTGACTAATGCCCCTATGACATTTTGCAACTTGATGAATGATGTGTTGTACGATTTCCTGTGTATCTCGACAATATCGTGGTGTATCATACAAATATTACTAAACATATGAAGCACTTGAGGAAAGTGTTCGAGCAGCTGAAGTAACACAAGCTCTACATGAAGATAGAGAAATGTGAGTTTGCACAGTCGGAAATCAGATTCTTGGGTCATTTGGTGAGCAAAGGTCAGGTCAGAATGGATCTAAAAAAGGTGAAGGTGATAGTTGAGTGGAAAGTCCCACGACAGTGTGAGAATTACGAAGTTTTCTTGGACTAACGATCTACTATATGTGGTTTATAGTGGGATACTCAAAGAAAGTGGCTCCATTGACGGACTTGCTAAAGAAAAAGCAAGAGTAGTGTTGGTCGGGTGCATGTTAGGAGGCATTCGAGATACTTAAAGTCGCTATCTCAACTGAATCTGTATTAAAGTTGCCAGAGATTGATCTTCCATTTGAGGTACACACGATGCATGGGACAAAGCCATTGGTGGAGTTCTAGTATAGGAAGGTCATCCCTTAGCATTTGAGAATCGAAAGCTCAATAGTGCGGAACAACGATAATCGACGTATGAGAAAGAGATGCGCGTGGCAGTGCATTACTCTGAGACATGGCGAGTGTACTTGTTGGGAACTAGATTCATTGTTCGGACAGGCAATGTTGCTAACATAATTTTCAGGGCCTAAAAGAAGTTGTCCACGAAGCAAGCCCAGTGGCAGGAGTTCCTTACTGAATATGAATTCACATGAGAGCATAAATCGGGGAGGCACAACAACATGACAGATGCCTTGAGTTGGAAGGAGGTATTAGCGGCCCTATATGTCATTACAAGGGTAGAGTCTAACCTGTTGGAGTAAATCAAAGTTGCGGCTCCATTGGACAACGTATACTGTAAGTTGATCTCACAAGTTAAGGAACGTGTTGTGCGCAGGTTTTGGCTCAATGATGATGGGCTGTTGATGACTAAGAGTAGTTAAGTGTACATGCCAAAATTCGGTAGCTTACTGGAACAATTGTTAAAGGAGACACACGACTCGCAGTGGGCTGATCACCCCGAAGTCCAGAGGATGATAACTCTCCTAGCTCGTTCCTACTATTGGCCGAAGATGGATAATGACACTGAGGTGTATGTCAAGATGGGACTTGTGTGTCAGTTAGATAAACCAGAGAGGAAGAAGGAAGCTGGTTTGCTTCAAACCTTATCCATTCTTGAAAGTTGTTAGTTTCGATGGATTTCATAGGATGGTTTCTAAAGGTGGACAATATGGCGACAATCATGGTGATTGTAGATTGTTTCTTTAAGTATGGGATCTTCGTGCTAGCACCAACATCATGTCCCTCAGATATTACGGCGGAGTTGTTTTATAAGAACATGGTGAAATACTTTGAACTCCCTACAGACATTATGAGTAACTGAGACGCCAGATTTACAGGTCCATTCTAGATGTCCCTTTTTAACATGATGGGCTGTGATTTAAAGTTTTCAATGACAAATCACCTACAGAAGGATGGCCAAATGGAGGGGATCAATGGTCTATTGGAGAAGTACTTAAGGCATTATGTAAGTGCAAGTCAACGTAACTAGTTAAGTTTGAATGATACTGCACAGTTTTGCTATAACTTACACAGATCTTTTGCATGGAGAAGGGTCCCTTTGAGATAGTCTTGGGACAGCAACCTCTCACTCTACTCGAGATTACATAATAAAAGACAGGTGGTAAGTGTCCTGCATCATACAAGTTCACAATAGAGAAGCAAGAGCTATTAGATGAGGCGAGGGATAGTCTTCGAAAGGCTTCTCGACGGATGAAGAAGCAAGCGAACTTACAGAGGAGACCGTTAGAGTTCAACGTGGGAGATAAGGTATTGTTAAAACTTACCACACAAATTTGGAAGAAGATCTTGAGAAAGCAAGTGCATCGTGGATTGGTTCCAAAGTATGACGGACCGTTTGAAGTGTTGAGTAAAGTGGGGAACGTGGCATACAAGTTGAACTTACCTAAAAGACTAAAGGTATACCCTACTTTTCATGTTAACTGAAGAGAGCTCCATCGATTGTGAGAAAACAGTTCGATGATCAAGTAAAAAAGATCCTGGATCACCGACCAATGGGGTAGCATAAGAAAAACTAACGGACAAAGTTCTTAATCCAGTGGAAGGGAAAGTCGATCATAGAAGCTACATAGGAGAAAGATATAACCTCGTGGTAGCTCAAGGATCAAGTGAATGCCTACCTTCAAACTAGTTCAACGAGGGCGTCAAACTCATCTAGTAGGAGTGGTTTATTAGTCCCTTAGCATATGAAGGCACTTCACAGCTAGCCGGAGACGGACCTTAGGTGAAAGGTTAGCTGGATTACATGCATGGCGGTGGCATGTGAAAACTCCAAGGTGACTTAGCATGTTAGATCAAGTATGGTGTGAGTTTGGGTAGAGTTTTAGACTGTGTATGAGCTGATAAGGCCAAGGCTAAGTTGTTAATGGACTAAGGACTTAGTAGGTGCTCAAATGGACGAACCATGTCTAATAGACTCGACATGGGTAAGCATTGGATCGGACCAGTATACTATGATTAGCTTTGACTTGAATGACTCACACCAACGGATAGAGATCGTGGGGATCTTGGACAATGTGGCAGATAAGACACAGAAGATAAACATCAGCATTAAAGGATAAAGACCACGCAGGAGGATCATCTGAAGATAGTGGACATCTTCGTGGATAGAGATAGATCATATGCAATCTTTTATCTTGTTAGTTAGGATGTAGATAGACCTTATCAGATAGAGTCCTATTTAGATGGGGATGTAATCTTATAGGATAACGATGTAATCTTATATGATAAGATGTGATCATGAGTAGTATAGTTTTGTTAGGATTCTTACTTGTTCCCTAAGCCTTGATCCTATATATAGCTCATTTGAGCCTTGCTCTTTATACAGAGTTGAGAGAGCATTCCTTTATATACTTTGAGGGAAGTAATAAAGGTTGGCAATTTGTTGTATCTCTTCTTTGCTTTATTGTTGCCTTGAATATTCTATAGCTTCCGTATTTTCTTGCGAGTGTGAGAGTTAAACATTGCGAGGGTAGTGAGGCATTCGAGAATTTAGCTGTTGGTCGACGATCAAGTGGGGAAGGCTGAGTCTTGCTTAAACAAATCTGAGTAAGATTGTCGTATAAAGGAGTAAGAGCGACTTGCGGATAAGTTCATCACTTAAGAAGACCTTTATAACACTAATCATATTTACAAATATCATATTGTATTACTCCCCTTCAAGTTAGAGCATGGAGGTCACGAATGTCCAACTTGTAAAGTAAGTAGTGAAACTGTTGTTGATCACGGGCTTTCATGAAAATATCTGCCAACTGTTGAGTATGAACATATGCAGTTACAATTTTACCAACTTGAAATTGATCTCGGACATAATGGCAATCAATTTCAATACGCTTTGTTCGTTCGTGGAAGACAGGATTGGAAGTATGATGATAAACACTAAGAGACTTAAGAAAGGTCTTGAGCCAATTAACTCACAAGTAGTGGTAGCCATAACTCGGTATTCAGCTTATGCGGATGAGCGAGAAACAATATGTTACTTCTTAGTCTTCCAAAAGATAAGAGAGTGACCCAATATTACAAAATAGCTAATAAGAGAAAGCCCACTCATCGAGCAACTAGCCTAGTCAGAATCATAATAGGCACAGAACAATAAATCACTGTCATGACAGAGCAATAGACCTTAGCCTGGGTGAACCTTTAAATAGCGAAGGACCCGGAGAGTTACGTCCCGATGATCCTAATGTGTAGCTTGCATAAACTAAGCCAAAATGTGGATGTAATAGCTAATCTCAGGCCGAGTAATGGTAAGATAATGAGTCGACCAACAAGACGTCAATAACTTTTCGAATTAGGAAGAAGCGCATCGGTGGCCAAAGCTAATTTGTGATTATGCTCCATTGGAAAAGAAGTAAGTTTAGCACCAAAAAGGCCAACTTTAGTCAAAATATCAAGGGCATATTTACGTTGACAAATAAAAAGACCATCAGGATTACAAGCAACTTCTATTATTTCAAGCTACTAAGATCCTTCATATGAAAGCACTAACTCAAAGAGCATTTTAAGTCAACAATAGTAGCACTATCACTACCAATAATGATTAGATCATCCACATAGACAAGAACAGAAAGAGTGATAGATACTTTATGAAGGGTAAAAAGAGTGTAATTTGTATAGTATTAAAAGAGGTCATATTGTTTTAAAGCACTTGTAAGTTTAGCAAACCAATTCTAGGAGCCTGATGATGCCCATACATTGACTTATGAAGGTGACAGACTTTACTAGAATTAGAAGCAGAAAAATCTGGTGGCAATGTCATATATACTTCTTCATCCAAATCCCCGTGTAAAAATGCATTATGGACATCCATTTAATGCAATTCCCAGTCCTTTGCTACAACCATAGCTAAGAAGGTTCGAACTGTAACCATTTTAACAACAAGAACAAATGTCTCAGTGAAGTCCATACCCTTAATCTAATTATTACCAAGAATAACAAAACGAGCTTTGTGTCGCTCAATGGTACCATCAGAATTATATTTATTACGATAAACCCATTTACAACTAATAGCTTGCTTACCATGAGGGAGGTCCTCGATAAACCAAGTCCCATTAGTTTTAAGAGCATCAATTTCTAGTTGCAACGCTTCACACCAGCCAGGATCCCGCATGGCCACATGAAAAATGGCTGGCTCAACGTCACTATCAATTACTGCAATGAAAGGTTTATGTCCAGCAAAAAATTTGTAACATGCAACTAAATAAGTTATTGGATACGGATTACCTGAGGACATAATTGAAGGAGAGGCAACGAAGGGATTTACACATTTTATGACGTTGGCGCAAATGTAGTCTTTGAAGCAGACATTAAACTGTTTTTGTCGTTGACCTCTACCCATGTTGCCGGTGGTGTCACTGAGAGCTGGCATGGCATCTTCTATGGCCAATGGGGGCTGAACCGAAGCATCAAAGGCTATAGGCACAAGGGTACTATAGTCTGCATCACGCAAATCAGGGGGGAGAAGAAACATTGTCACTGGTGGGACTAGTAGACAAACCCAACTAACAACTCCTTCTCTCTGAAAAGCGGGTGGGGAATGAAACACATTCACAAGTATCCATCACAGGTGAAGACTCATAAATGGACCCATGATCATCACAATACACGTTATGAGGACACTACGTCTTGAACACCGAAATAAGGAAAAAAGGTCTCATCAAAGGAAATGAAATAAAATATTCACCCGTAGTTAAATCATAAAGTTTCCATCCCTTCTTCCTATGATGATATCCAACAAACACACACTTCTGACTATCTTCCCTAAATTGGTCATGTGATTTATTATGAGCATAGCTAAGGCAACTAAACAGATACAGATGACCATAAGAAGGAGGAGATCCAAGCAACATCTCATGAGGAGATTTTCCATTTTTAAGAGGGGTTGCAGTCCTATTAATTAAGTATCCTGTGGTAAGAATACATTCACCCCAAAACTCAATAGGCAAATTAGCTTGAAATCTAAAGGCACGTCCAACATTCAAATATATCTATGTTTGTGTTCTACTCTTCCATTTTGTTGAGGTGCCTATACAAGAGGTTTGAAACTCCATTCCATTTTTTAAAAAATAAGATTGTAAAGGGTTTAAACTCTGTCTCATTGTCACTTCTTACAATTTTAACAATTCGATTAAATTAAGTCCGCACCATTACACAAAATTAGTTGAATAAATTAGGCACCTCACTCTTTGCAGCTATTAAATGCACCCAAACAAAACGTGAAAAATCATCAACTATAATGAGAAAATAATATGCTCTATAAGAAGAAGAAACACTATATGGTCCCCAAACGTCACAATGAATTAAAACAAAAGGTTCTTATGCATGATTGGTACTCAAAGAAAAGACATCTCTAGTTTGTTTGGCACGTAAACATACATCACACAACCCATTATTCTCCAAAGAATTAGAACTAGTAGAAACTCCAGGAACTAAACTAATAATTTTGGAAGATGGGTGACCCAACTGTGGGTGCCAAAGCTTTGGTGTCTCCTTCCTTCGCATTCTGCATGCATTTCGCCACGGCTACACCTCAAAATAAGTAGTCCCTGTAAAAATGACAAAACACTTTCTATCTTTAATTAACCGATGCACTGATATGAGATTGCATTTCAATTCAGGAATATACAATACATGCTACAAGACAATATCTCCATCAAGTTTCATTTTCCTAGTTTGTGTTACATATGCAATGTAACATCCCACTAGCATAGAGTATATACTCGAACATCTAAAGGACATTCAAGTACATATCTTATGGCAATGGCATGTTAGAGCAATCTCATACACTTCTATAGTATCAAATAAAATAACACACTGCTTAAAAACTTAACTCCTCATTTCATTCATTAACAAAATATACATTGTAATAATACTCCCTTTTAAACAAATATGTACATTACCAAAATGTGTGAAAGTTTACGACCCTTTATACACAAGTTCTATATGACATAAGTAAACTACATAAAAACAACTACAACTCCTTAGATGTCAGCTGACAGACCTTTGAGTCATATCTTAATCCAAAATGTTCTTTTAGAGAATTTTAAAAATCTAGGTCTCCTGTTTCGTACCTAAAAAGTCACGTTGTAATTTTTAATGAGTTTTGCGAACTCAATGAGTGAATCATCATTAATGATCCCACTCAAAACAAATACACAAATATCACACATCCAACCAATTTCACAACATTTTTCATCTCAGTAAGGCATAATGTATGACACACATTTCATATACATTCTTTTAGAACATGTATAACCCAATCAATCATATTATCAACAATAGCATATCACTTTATTATCACATTATCATAATTGGATTCATAATCATATAAGTCATAATCATAAATATATAAATGCAAATGCATATGAGACTCCAGATTTGTTATTATTTGTTGTGACCAAGTGCCTTTTAGATATAGATACAAATATTGGCCCATTGGGCTTAATCAAATACAAAAATTACGGAGCAAAGCTCTACGTGCAGAATTTTGATATTAAAGCTCTTTCAGACTGGCTACTCTGATCATAACGCTTTTATCTGAACATGCATTTTAAGAAATGCACTAAATAACATAATATGCCATCAAAAACATTTACTTATGATGCATAGATAGAATCTCATATTCATCGGAACTCAGTCTGGTATTTAACTCTCGTTGAGTATTTAGAAATCAGTTAGAACTCGTATGCAAATAGAACACTTCCAAAACATTCCCAAATATCAAACTCCTCGGACTAGTAATGTCTGGAATCATCACAATCAAGTCATTATCAGTTCAATAAATGGGAATTAAACAGAAATAAAATCAATGAAATTATCTAGGTTGACTCATAGTATGCTCTAATTTATGCTATTGCTGGATGGCTCAGCAATGTCTGATTGGCGTTTGACTTGAGCATCTAAAATCATACAATTCACACATAATTCACATTACAAAGTCGATCAATCAAATACATATTCATTTGTACACATATATACATATGTCATATTCAATGCATGCTCAATTGACTTTTCCCAGGTAAGTAACCTTATTCAAATTTTTTAACCATTTAACATCATACTTTGTATCCTACCATTTTGCAATCAAGTTTGTACCTTTAAATTAGCTTGATTTACTCTAAATTCATCAATAATAATTTACACTTATCCTTGAACATTTCCATGATCAAAAAATTTCTTATAATACACACATAATTGGTACTTTACATCTGAAATTTTAGCTAGCTAAATCTATACATTCACCAAAATATTTCCAGCAGCATATAATCATACATTCACTCAATTATCATTCATAAATACCCTATGTTCTTTAATACTCATTCATCCATACCTTATACACATTATTCATGTCCTAAAGATCATGTTTGCATGAAAAAAACTCATTTAGTCCCTTTAACAAATCAGAATTTTTCCAGATTTGAACTCAACAACATCAGAACAGTCCCTTCTTTAAGTTATTACTTCAATTAACTACATAAACTTATCAAGATATCTTCTGGCCAAAATGTTTCACAGAAGCATTAATAAGTCATCAATAATCATTTTTCATGTTTTATACTTTGACTAATTCGAGCTCTAAAATCCCCAAAAATCAGGAAATAATATAAGGTTCTTGCACAAGGGTCTTTCACAGGTAGTATTAGGAAAACAAGCATAACTCAAGCTCCAGTCACTATTTTATCAAAAAACTTTCACAGAGGTCAATCTAAGACCTATATCTACAACTTTTATTCTGTGAGTTTCTTCAAATTCATACCCTAAATTGTTAATTGAAATCCAAACATACTAAAATTCAAGACATACCAAATCACAATTCACATCATGCTCACTTAACATTTTTCATACCCCGAGACATGTAAAATGAGTGCATATGCTTACTTGTAATCATCATCATCACATTCAGTCTGAATCTCTCACCAATACGGTGTCTGGAGAGGTCTGATAGTATGCAGCCTTAACCCTACAGAGTAGAGAGGCTGTTTTCAGTACCCATATGCAAATGTGACAATGGAAAAAAAAGTATAGTAATAATACAACAAAAAACTATAAATAAATGATGCAGGTTAAAAAGAGCAAATAAATCAATCAAATCAAATCAAATCTTTACAAAAAATGTGTATCAAAGGAAACCACAATAATCTAGGTAGCAAAAATTAGAACATTAACAAAAGAAAAATTATCAAGAAGATATACATGTGAAGAGTTTTTAAAATCACCCGGTTATATTCATCAATATACCATTAAAAAGAAAAAAATGCAGTAGTTTATTGTAATAAGTAGAACAAAACCAAATACAATGAGAATAAACCAAGTAAACATTCATAAGATTGTACAAATCTAAGCCTTACCAAAGCTATGGCCGCAGAGCAAAGAAATGGGATATGTTGAAGTGAAATAATAAGAGAAGATCTCCCAAAATGAAACCATAAGATCATTAGGCATAAAAATTCAATATTGACATAAACCTAACAATATCAAATACAAAGAGACCATAATAATAAAACCCACAAAGCATTCAACCTTAAATCACACAAAGAAGGTAATATAAAAAAAACACATAAAGAACAAAAATTTCAGAAAACACAAAACCCATGACACACTATAGTAGAAGAGACTACTTAATCAAGAAACATAACCAAGAAGAGGAGTGAATGTCGTGTTTATCCCATGAATCGATAACCACTGGGTGTTTATTAAAACTAACTAACTTAAAAAGAAGAGAGATAAAGTAAGGTACATACAAGGATATGAGAGTCTCTGGCATTTCTCTTAGCGTCAGTAGCAGAGAACACGGTTTTAATCACTAGTAAGCATCATGTATGTATGCAAGCACAAAAGATCATAGCACTACAAAGCATTCTCGTACTTTATGTTTCATGTGAGCTCTAGTGGACATAAAAGTATTTTAAACCTGAAAAAGCGAAAACCTAATGCTTTTGATCACTCAGGGACTGTTACTCTATATCAAAGAGTAAGAAACAGAAAAAAAATCACCTCTTCCTACCAGATCTAATTTCTTGTTAAATCCATAACGATTATGATTTCCCTTTTGTGAATCGAAGATTAGAGGAACTAAATCCTAAAACCAGAACCATCAAACGGCCAACAAGAATACAAAGTTTCACTCGATAACATACTAGACTTACTGATCATCAAGAGAAAAAGGCATACGCAACAATAAAATCACCAAAATCAATCGAAAACAACAAGTGATTAGGGATTCGATTCAGGAAAAGATGAGAGGAAAAACCAACTCCAATAGCGGCTTGACTATTGCCGTTACCAACGTCCCAAGCCAACCAACCCATTGGAATTTCTAAGCTTGTTTCAATAAAGAAAACATATTCCATATTGCATCGCACACCCTAAAAAAACCATAACATTTTCTCGCTGTACACTCGCTATATCCCAAAATCACACTCAAATCTTCCCCATTTCAAAACGAAAACCGATTCAAGGGCACACAACTCATAAATCAAGCAACCAGATCCAAAAAAGAGAAAAAGTCATAGGGTTTCACACAAAAAAAACCTACCTAATGTTGTTTGGAGACCTGTTGTAGAAGCTTTGGCCCCTGCTTGATTATAGGTTCTATTATTGATATGTTATATGTCTTTTTGGAGTAAAGACGGAGAGAATAAAGACTAGGGGCCGGTTGGTTCGCTTGGAGGAATAGTAATAGAAATGAGAATGAATATACTGATGAATGAGAATGGATATTATCATTATAATTATGATGGTTAGTTAAGAGGAAGGAATGATTACTATTACTATTGATAGTGGTTGGTTCGTAAAAAATATTAAGATTAAAATATTGTAATTCAATATTTAATTTATTACAATATTTTAATTAATGAATGAATTATATTTTAATTAATTATATTGTAACTAATTAATTATTTATTTTTAGTTAATTATAATGTAATTAATTATATTATATTATAATTACTTATATTTTAATTAATTAATTAATTACAATATTTTAATTAATGAAGGAATTATATTTTAATTAATTAATTACAATATTTTAATTAATGAATAATTATATTTTAATTAGTTATATATTAATTAATTAATTATATTTCAATTAATTATAATGTAATTAATTAATTATTAACAATATTTTAATTAATCAAAATATTTTAATTAATTAATTACAATATTTTAATTAATGAATGAATTATATTTTAATTTATTATATTTTAATTTATTATAATGTAATTAATTAATATTATTATTTTAATTAATTATATTATAATTAATTATATTTAATTAATTAATTAAATTTAAGAAAAGAGTCGTTATTAAGAAATGAGTTTCATTCCTCTACAAAATGGGGGGTATGGAGGATTCCTCAAAAGTGGGATATCAAAGTATTACCCCTATAATGATAATTAACAACCAACCACTCACTTTTCATTCCTTATCCATTAACCCCTTCCCAAACTCATCAACCAAGCACCCCCTTAGTATGATGAGACCTTAGTCTTGATAAAGGAAAGTTTCCGAAGTAATATATATAAATAATAATCAAATTCTTTAATATTTTCTTGTGTTTTGTTTTGTCCTACCAATTTAATAATAAGAATTGTTTCATGATAAGATCTAAAGTGAGATATTCATTTCTTCTCTTTGCCGCGTACTAAGTCTCCAAGCAATGATGAAGATAATATTTTAGAGATTTTTCAAAAAGAAGAAGAAGATAATGTTTAGGGTGATGAGACCTTAGTGCTTGATAAAGGAAAATTTACGAACTAATATATATAAATAAATAGGTCATCCAATTATATATAAACCTTTACTCGCTTATCTTTTTAGGTCTTATTTCTCCTCTTAGTCCATGTCAATATGAACCGAAGTGATGAATATGATAAATTCTTACAGAGTTCATATAATTGCCTTCTTGGCTTTATAATTTGTATAAATATATTTATATAATAAATCTAATTTACTTGTTAATAATTAAAAATTAGGTGAACTTTTAAATTATGTTTTAAATAAGAAAACAAAATGTGAGCTTAATCTATAAAAAATACAATAGAAGATAAAAAATATTTAAATTCATCTCACTTGAGAAATAAATGATATAATTAAAATTTAAAAAAGAATTTAAATATTAGAAAATTTACGATCTTTTTATGACTTATTTTTATTTGTTTGAAATTATTTTGTTGATAATAATATTATCATTATTTCATAATTCTTTCTTTCTTTCTATTATTACATGGTCCTGAATGTTTTAGTTAATTTTAAAATTTAAAATTATCAATAAAAATTAATTTTTAATAATAAAATTAATACAAAAGGTTTATAAGCTTTTCATAAATATAAG
>JAOTAY010000191.1:4630929-4641610 GCA_025629805.1 Erythroxylum baracoense | reverse complement strand
ACAGCAAGCAAACACGTTGGGGACAGAATTTTTCTGTCCCCGTCTTCCGTCCCCACCCACAGGGACAGCAAGCAAACATAGGGTTCGTGTCCATATACTATGTGTTTCGGTATAATATGTATTCACATTTATGCATGCCCTTGTTAATGAGTTTACAGTTGAGTAATAGCTGTAAACTATATGCTTTTCAGGTGAAGATATGAGCTGATTATTTTTTTATAAATGAGTTAGTTGATTTAATAATGTTTCTTATTTATGAAGTGAGCGCTTTATACACGCGATACTGCAAAAGTAGGGAAGATGAGTGGAACAACTAACTATATAGAATAAAAACACTTCCATGGTAGGGAAATGCTTGGGGGTTAAGGCAACAAGAAATGATAATTGAAGCCAAAAGCTTCATCTCTTATTACACAATAGTTGGTATAAATGAATGATAATAGCACAGTAAATCTTTACAAATTAATAATATTAAAATTATTAAGAATTACGAACGAAAAGGAATATTGATTAATTGAGAATTAATTTTATTTATAAATTAAGATAAGATTATAAAACTTTCCATAAATAGAAATTATTAATTTATTAAATATTAATCAATAGAAGGTTGAGTAAGATAAGATTATAAAACTTTCCATAAATAGGAATTATTAATTTATTAAATATTAATCAATAGAAGGTTGAGTATATTTGATAATAATACTACTTATCAATGTTAAAAATTTTGAATCGATTAACTTTTCAATTCTGTTTGATTTAGGTTAACAATTTTTATTATTAGAAATTAATATGTTAATTAATTAATTAACAAAATTTCGTAAATTAATTAGCTTTTATAAGCTAAAATAAAATTTAACAAGTAAAGACATTTTTCAAATTTTATTTAGTTTTTAATCAAAATTTATGATAATTTAATATTAATTAAAAAAATTAAATCTTAAAATTATTTTCTTATCGTTTTCTTTAAAAATATTGCTACTGATACACATACGCAGTCAAGTCGCCGTCACACTCAGCACTAGTCCTTTAACCGATTGTCCGTGTTTTCCTCCGCCAAAAATCACCAAGCAACTGCGAGTCATCCCATTTTGAGTAACTAATCCGTATCTTTAAAAGCCTGAAAAAGAAAAAGAAAGGATTACTATTTTGCTTTACAGTTTTCCTCTTGTTTTTCTGAAAAGGAGCTCGTAAACATATTGAAACATGGAAAACTATATCAGAATTCACATGTCAAGTTCTTGTTTTATCATTTCATCTTTACAAGTTCATGGTTTCCATGTCCATCTCTCTCTTTATCTACTTTCAGAGAGACGTCAGGAGCGTCCGAGTATGTGGCTGTGTTTCGTAGATCCAGAACAAAGGAAAGGGATCTGTAGGGAAGGACTTTAAAGTTGAAACTACTACGAGCTAAAGAGTCATTTTGTTCCCTTGGTACGTGGAGCTTCTTTTTTCAACCGGGAGGTTAGGAGTTATTGCATGTAGACTATGCCTGACAATGTAGAGTGCCGTGAGGTTACACGAAAACCCATATAGAAAACAAACAGTGCCAGTCTCATTCTGCCGTATATGATTTTGCGTATTTATAACACCGTATTCTAATCCTGTTTTGCGCCAAAAAATAACGTCGTTTTGTCGATAAACCGATATAAAATGACGTTTTTGGTGGGAAACAGGTTGATATCTGATGGCCTCTTGAAGCTTCTTTTATTAATGTTTTTTTAAAGATAATAAGAAGAATAAAAAGAACTGAAATTCACGTGGTGTGAAGATACGATACGTGTCTGCAAAGCATAAAATAATGAAGTATGTACAAATTGCAAGGCTTAACCACATAAAATAAAGTCTGAGTGCCCTAATAGTAACCTTTTTAGACCATTTAAATAAAAGCAGGTGACGACCCAGATGACGAAACTATTACTTGTAATAATCAAATGGAATATACTTTATCTGGGGTTGTTTCAGGTTCATAGGATTTGGAGTTGTTTCAGGTTCATGGGGACCTTTCCACCAGGTACATTTAAAATCTCAACTCCTTTTTCCTCGTACACTTCTGTTCAATCCTTTATTAACTGCCATTTCCTTTTCCTTTCTCATTTAATGACGAATTACTAGGCATTTCATCCTATTACCTTGAAAAAAAAAATTGTTCTTCCTCAACAGCGTTTATGTTCTGTCCATCCCAATCTCTCATCCCTTTTGTTTTAGTGTGTACATATATCTCTGTTCAAGTCTGCATATATGCATAATACAAGTTTGTGTGTCCTTTGCTTGGGATAAGTCCCTCTCATCATAATAGCCATGCCTGACTGCTTTTGGCCGAGAAAACTGATCGAAAGGACATAACAGATAGTGACTATTTCTCGCCATCCACTCATATTTCCAAGGTAAAACAATCCCCATTAAACATTCCACGAACACACCTTTTTCTCGTATCTTACGAGAGGAAAGTATAACTGGGAAATTATAAAGATTATATCTTTTCTTCGTAATTGTTTTTGGAACAGCAAGTTCTCAAATGGGCAACAATTCATTCCTCCCATAGTTGTTTTACAGGATATAAATTCGTAAATCCAATTGATAAAAAATAACACTTGTAGTAGCCTAATATTTGGCTAATGTTAGCTGCCGTGATGATAGCTATAATCTGTATAGGAAGGCCAGAGTAGATACCACCAAGTTTGCTGATGACTGAAAACAGTGAAAACACATATCCTGTTGAAGATTTCATTCCTTCCGTTAGTTAGACTCATGATACAGTCATCATAGACCAACGACTCCGCAGAGACTTGGATTTCGTGATCTCCAGTGGTGGGATGGGAGAGAGAGGAAAAGATGGTGTCTCAAAAGCATTGCTCTTTACAGGCTTAAAAATAAACAGTAGGAGAGAAACTAGTAGAGTAATTTTTAAGGACAAGAAATGGCTACTTTTTATACATCGGGTTGAGGTCTCGAAAGAAATGGGAATCCATCGTTCTATGATCAGTTTTGTGGAGTCCAAATCTGCTGGGGGAATCCTGATGATGCTGCAGCATTTGCAAATACCTGAGGAAGGGACTGCCAATTTTGCTGCTGCTGGTGATAATCAGCTTGCGCGAGCGTAAGATCGTTACCGATTCTGCTTCCATTGCTGCTGCTTTGAAAATGAATCTACAGCCATTAAAGCAGTAATTCAGTTTATCGGTATTTGCCAATTCTGATGCCACCAAACTGATTAGAATGGTTGTTATCAGTACACCTACTTGATAATGTGATGGGTTGATTTGTTGTGGATGAATACGGACCATCTGGTTATTATCTACATTTCTTCTTGGTTGTCCATATCTATGCATTTCACTGTACTTGATCGAGGCTGGAGACTGAATATGAGTTTGGCTAAGAAGCTGCAGCATTTCGGTGTCGTTGCAACCTTCTCTTCTGTGACTCTCATTATAATTTTTGTTGAGATTAAGCTGTCCCGATAATAAATTAATCCACCAAAACATTAACAAATAGTCAAGTAAGATTATATTGAAATGCATACAAGCTCTGAAGTTATACCTTAGGGACCCAGTTTCTCCAATCAGCCTGAGACGGTACTGAAGCTGGATGCTGATCCATGGCAGCATTTGGACGATCATCCACGAATTCTACATTCTTAATTTGCTTGGCCGAACAACCCAAACTTAAATCCAGATTATGATTTGAGGTGTTACCTGCAGATTCCGAACACATCTCCACATTCTAAATGGATAAAATACATGATTGAACAATATGATCAGAAACAATTTTGTATGCATCTCGATCACCTACAAATAGAGTTGAGCTCGATTTCGTAAATGCTTGGATCGAAATTGGTCACAGCTTCTTTGCCATTGCACTTAATTGCAGCTTTATCATAGGCCCTACAAGAAGTACTAGAACGTTAAAAACTCCATTATCAAACGCCAATTCTCTTAACACACATTCTAAGTCTGAAATTAGAGTACACCTACCTGGCAGCTTCGACCTCAGTATCAAACAGTCCTAGATACACATATCTGAGAAAGATCAAATTCAACAACGATCAGAATAGAACAAAGGAAGGAACTTTAGACAATAAAAAATATGCTATAGTGGTTACTTTTTCCCCAGAAATTGGCCCATTCTGGCTTCCCATCTTCCACACTTATGCAAGGTTACGCCTCTATATTTAGAGCTTCCTCTGGGAAAACCAGTGCTTTGCCTGCGAAGTGCCTGAACAAATTCCTCCTTAGCGAGATTTTTCATCTGTAAACAACAAGAATCTTTTCCCATGTTAACCAAGTTTTCGCCATCTCAATTGCAACATATAAACTAAGAAGAAAAGCAGTCGACAAGTATCATTCAGACCACATGATAGCAAAAAGATAAGGTCCGGGTCCGAATCTTGAAGATAAGATAAAAGCCAAACAAAACTCTCTCTCTCTCGTCTCTCTCTACTATTTTTTTACCTGTTTCAAGTCTTCCAGATAATCTTCAATGCTAAAATTAATGTCAGCTTCCACTCCTCGGAACTTGATTGCCGCTGTATCGTACGCGCTGCACGCGAAAATTTATCGGTCAATCTAAAGCTCTGAAACTATAATTTTGTTTCCCTTTCTTTCATAGAGGATACACAAAACTTGGAAGGCCTGTCAAAGTGTATGAATAACCAAGAGATGTTACCGAGCAGCTGCAAGTGCAGTGTCAAATCCACCTGCGGAAAACATCCAAGAAAAGAAGAAAACCAATCTAGCCCATGTTAGCTATATGTCTGAACAAATATGTGAGTGAAGTGAATGAAAAGAAAGATCAGACTGATAGTCCCATACCTAGATAAACTTGCTTCCCACAGTCCCTGCATCAACAGAAAATCATTAAGTTCTGATTGGTAAACTTAGAGCCTATTCTAAACGATTTTGGAAAATTGGGTATCGAAAAGGAAATACTATTCTGAGTGTCATTGCGCTTAGTGAAAACACCAACCATATATGAGACTCCCAACGGCCAGTTCTCCGGTAGTAGGTGACGCCACGATACTGAGAGCTTCTTGACCGAGGACCTCGTCGACTTTTTTTCGACGGTTGTGAGACTTCAGCGGATTTTTTTGAAGCAATTGTCTCCGATTGACATAAGTTTACTCCGACGCAATGAGCCCTACGAAACCCAGCTCTGACGCCGGAGTTGTCTCCCATTTCCTGGCCGCCGACGGGAAAGAACTGACGAGTCACCAGTGGGCCACTGTCTATAGTGTCCGGCACCGGGAAACCGAATATTTCGCTGCTACGCTTCTTGATTGTTGATCTTGCTCTCTCTCCACTGCCATCAACTTCTTCTTCTTCGGATCGTTCTTCAACAAACACAGCAGAAGAGCTTGAATTAGACATGGATCCGACCCGTTTGCCTTTCTTATCTTCACCGTCGACGGAGGTCTTTTGCGAAGAACACACCTCTGATTCATCGTCCCTTCTCTGATCAGGCGAGTCATTTAAGTCCCACATTTGTTTTGGTACGAGGGTCGATGTAAAGCAAGAATTTTGATGCTGACTACTACTGTCCTCGCTCAGATTTTTGAAAGAAACTCAAGACTTTTACATGAAAGATTAGAATTTGAGAGAGTAGTGGAGATGGCAGAGCTAAAAGGTGATAAACTTCCCTTTGGAATTGGACCTTTTGTCTATAAAATAAGTTATCAAGGGTCGTGAATCATGAACACAAACATATAAAAACAGAGACAACCAAAGAGAGGGATTTCGAGCATTCAAAGGAAAGAAAAAAACCTAAGACTTAGAGAGGTATCTTTTGATGTTTCAAGATCTTCTACCCTCTAAGTGTCCAAATACAGCAAAGACAAGGCCAAGCTTTGAGGCTTCAAGGATCGGCTAAAGCATCCTCACCCACCCCAACAGTTCTGTGTCCCTTACCCTCTCTCCCACACACGGTGGTCTCTACAATTTAACAACTGGGTTTTTGGCTTCTCTTTTGTTTTGAATGCCTTGTTGTGATGTACAGTATCTCTTTCCTTTTCTACTTGTCTTTTGGAAGGCCCTTTTTTTATCAAATGGTTTTGGTAATGCAAATATATATGTATTAGAATTAATTTTAATAACCCTCCTTTCATTTAGTTATCATGAACATAAGAAGTTTACTGTTGCCTTCAAACTAAGCAATCTTTTAGTTATTGGTGGGGAAAAAAAAAACATCAGAAAGAAAGGAGCGTCTCTTTCTACCTCCCAACTTTCCTACGTTAACCGAATCGAAAAACACCGTCATCCTTCTTCCTCCTGGTGTATGTGGTGTTGTGTGTGTGTATCTCTCGTTCCCGTTTCACTCCCTTTCAGTAGCTAAATAAATTTAACTAATTCTGGAAACAGACAACGGAAAGACTCGAAAGATGGCTAATCACTCAATTGCCTTTATTGGCTATGAATCATCACCATTCACATACTCACGTCAGAGGTCACCTTCCATCTGTCTCACGCGCATGTTATAGTGTGTATATATAGAATTGTACCCCCTTGAAGGTTTAAAGTTTTAACTGCATAACGAACATGGAAGTTAAAAATAAGAGGCGATAACTAAAAGTAGGGGGTATATGAGTTTTGGCAGAGAATCACGTTATAACAAGAGAAATGAGAAAGAGAGAGAGGGATGATATGGTAAGGGTTTGCTTTGTGTTAGGGCATGAATCGATCAGAAAAAGAAAAGAGAATATAGTAAGAAAATGGAAAACGTTTCCAAAAGCAGTCCAATCCAAGAGTACGGGAAGAGGGCCACCTTTGCCTCTTTCTTTCATTTACGGAACTCATTCCACCCTTTTTAATGTACTTCCTGGTTATGGCCTCTTTCTCGTTCCTACTCTCTCTCCTTAGCGCGTTTCCTTCACTCTTATAATACATTTAAATATTCGTAATTCATTACCTTTTTTTTAAAAAAAAGAAGAAATGCATTTGCCTTTCAAAGGTAAAACTGAACAAATAAATGTATACTAATATATCTATTCTTTACACGTGTAAAATAGCTAGTTTTATAGTAGTTATTTTGTTATTTGGTAACTGGACTAAGTTTGTATGTAAACACCGAGGAGCTGCAATTACTGATATGAGAGAATCAACTAATTTTTCTGATATCTACTTCTTGTTATTATCAGAGCAGAGGTCTTGAAGTGAGCTGGTAGTTTTTGTTCAGTATTTGTTAACCGTCTTCATCGAGGTATGGAGGATGAGGAGGATTTTGGTTCGATAATAGAGGATTTTGTTACTCAAAATATGAACGACTCGTTCAAGGATCTTATATCCTAATGAAGTTTGTAACATCTCCTTTAACAGGTAACACTTACCTTTCATGGAGTCTTGCCATGAAGTTAGCTCTAAGAGCAAAAATGAAGTCATGATTCATTAATGGTAGATACTGTAACACTTTATACTTAATAATGGAATTGACACATAAAGTGTTATCATATTTTTACATTTATAACATTTTAAACTACAACATTTTCTATTTAACACCTCATTATTTTAAAAATTACTATTTACTTTATAAAAATTTTGACAGAATTTCTTCTATATTTACTTAAAACTTCTTACAAGAAACTTCAATACACTTCTCAGGCATGTTACTCAACTACCCATCTCTATGTCAAACTCTTCAACAAAATAATTTACCCATCCTCTAATACATTTCAACACATCTAAATCATATTTCATACATAACTTTGATGTATTCATATATAATTCACAACAAAATCATGTAAGAACCTTCACTTCTTTACGTGTACATGCTATAACCAAAAATAAAATAAGAATTTTTAGTATATCCACATTCAAATCTTTCGAGATCCTCTATGTGACTCTTATCTTGTAGCAGATCCACCACAACTTTCTTTTAATTTTCTTCAAAACTTGCGCGGACAAAGAAAATCCACATGCTAAGCTATAGATTTAGTGGTATTTAAGCATTTCCATTTCTCATTCAAGTTCATTCATTCAACCATAACATGCATAGTATATAATATTTTTCAAATATAAATATCTTCATTTATTTCCAAGCATAAATAGGAAATAAAAATCAAGTTATGAAATACAAGTATATATCTATTTTAATAATTCATATCAAATTACACAATGATGAATAAATTGTTCAATTTAATCTACAATCAATTACTATTTTCATTTGAAGTTCCTTAATCATAGTCGTGCATATATATATAAAGTAAAATACAACATAATTACATTATCGAGCCGAATAAGTGAGATTTTAAAATATAGGATTGGGTTCTCGGAACCATACAATCTTTTCTTTTTTTATTTACATATTGAAACTGAGCTCTTAGAGTCATGCAGTTTATAACACAAATGAAATATCTTATATTGGAACCGAGCTCCTAGAACCATACAGTCTGGTTATGTATATCATGACGCAGCACTATTAACACCCTAATTGGCATGCCAACCTTATCACATTCCTCCAATTTCTATCTATTTTACTAGGGGCAATTTTAATTAAATTCTATTGAAATTTAATGATAAATACTCATAATAACCAATTCAAGCTATTCCATACTCGACCAAAACAAATGCCACTTTTTAATGTCATTTTTCCCCAAAGTAAAATCTAACGGAATTGTATTGTCGAGCTGGATAAGTGGGATTTTAAAATATGGGATCGGGTTCTTAAAACCATACAGTCTTTTTTTTTTGTATTTACATATTGAGACAGAGCTCTCAAAGTCATGCAATTCATAACACAAATCAAATATCTTATATTGGAACCAAGCTCTTAGAGTCATACAGTCCGGTAATGTTTATCATGACGCAGCACTTTTAACTCTCTAATTGACATGCCAACCTTATCACATTTCTCCAATTCCTATATATTTTATTTTGGGCAAATCTAATTAAATTCCATTAAAATTTAATGATAAACACTCATAATAGTCAATTCAAGCTATTTCATACTCGACCAAAACAAATTTCATTTTTAATGTCATTTTTTTCTTCCGTTATTGGTTTTCATTTAGTTCATACAACATTCAAGGCATATTCATCTTACGAATTAGTCAAAAATAATATGTATATCAAAATTTCAAATTCAACTTATGTATGCCAATTGAGGAAAATACAAATTATAAGTCCAAAATTCAAATTAATCACATATACTACTTCATTTACAATCCAATTAAATATTTTTAACAATAATTTCATAAATCCCCCAATTTTACTAAAAAACCCTAAATTGCCTAATATACAATTTTTAGGAAAAAATAGATAAGAACACATACCAAATTGATGTCCAATTCTTCAATTTAAGCTTCCATCAACTTCGATTTCACCAACAATTCCTTATTCCTTCTCTTTCTCTTTCTCTCTCCTCTTCAATTCCTCTTCTTTGTCTTTATAATATTGCATAAATATTCAATTTCATGCATTTTATTCATCAATGCGTGCAACTACACCGAAATCATGTACTAAAAAATAATCAAAATTTCATTAACTTACCTTATAAATGTTTAGGTACTATTTATCAAGAACATCTCATATACCTTTTATTCATCTTTTCCTAAAATTTTTGTCGATATGGTGAGTTTAGGCCTTAGGTTGATAATTTAGGATTTAATAGGTGATTTGGGGGTTAAAAGTAAAGAGAGTTGGCTTTAAAATGAAAGAAAATGAAAGAAAAATGGAGAAGAAAGGAGGAGACTTATTCTTGGCTATTTTTGGTGAAGAAGAGAGTGTTAGGTGGCAATTAATGTCATGTGGTCCCTTAATGACTTTTTTCTTTTTTAAAAAAAGGATCAAAAATTAACTTTAACTTTTAATCCATTCTTTTCTTCTTCTCAATAAAAATACCCATAAGAAAAATATCAACCAACATAAAGACTTTAATTAATATCATTTATTTTCATTAATATTTTCGAATTTGACTTTCACCCTTTTTGAGGTCAAACTTTGACCACTGGTCAACTCTTAGTCAAACCTTCAAAACGAACTTGTTTTGAGCTATAATTTGATTATCAGGCTATCCTTGAATAATATTATCCTATGCCAAATAAAATAAAATGCAATTTAGATCCTGGGTATCACTATTTACCTCGGGATAAACTATTCATGACCCAAAAAGTAATATTCATGAAATTGAGAATTTGGGGCGTTGCAAATACAAAATACCAGATGAAAATTCGCTAGTTTACGATTCATGGTGTAGAGTTAATAGTATGGTTACATCATGGATACCAAATTCGATTTCTAAAGAGATCGTTGATGCTTGTTTGTATGCCTCAAGTGCTTTTCAGATTTAGAAGGAATTAAAGAAGAGATATGGAGAGTGTAATGATCCTCTTTTGTATCAGTTACAGAGAGAAATTAGTATAATCACACAAGGAAATATGTCTATTGTTAGATATTTTACAAGATTAAAGATGTAGAATCCCACCACCATAGGGCACGTTCCTAAGCTTTTAGGAATGTAACCGACGATAATGGTATGCTAGAGAAGAACACAATTTAACTTTCACATGGCATCATTTAACATACTCGAAATCGTTATCATTTTCTCCTAAAACATTCACTTCATTCAGTGATAAAACATACAATGTTCTTCTCAACGATTACTTACGAAACTCTATACAAGTTCTAACCAAAGTTTCAAAATGACAACAACTATTTTCCTTTGGAGTCAGCCGACAGACCTCTGATCCATTTCTTTC
>JAOTAY010000191.1:4582942-4597919 GCA_025629805.1 Erythroxylum baracoense | reverse complement strand
CACATTTTAATCGTATTTATAAATCAATTATACCCGAAAAATGTCAATGAATGCATGTACAATCATATTCATGTGCATGTCATATTTAACTAAAGCATGATGTGCATTTCCTAATTTCTCAATACTTTCTTATAAATCATAATTTTAGCCTTAACATGGATAACGGGATGTTACACTTACACCCCGTCAGCTCTTTTTATACACTCACACTAAGAAGTATGACGGTGTGACATTCGTCAAAAACCGTTGTAGAGAACTCAATGTAAGTAAAATTTATGGTTTAATATTAATGCTTAATAATTATCACTTACTAATATAAATATTACCTTCTGATAGGACCAAATTTAAGAATCCATTCAACGACACTCTCAAAAATCTGAAGATGATAATGAGATTGAAACCTATCTTTATGTAGTAGGTGGTAGGGATCGTCGAGGAAGGATATTCGGCTTAGGTTCCTTTGTGAATACATGTTATTCGCAATTCTCCACGTCTAGTACAGCAGCGTCTAGTCGGCAGTCCACAACCAATGAAGTTTAAAAACTTCGGAGCATAGTACAGACATTGACAACTCAATTGCAATAGTCGATGGATCAGTTGCAACAGTCGATTCAGTACATAGCTCAGCCCGTAATGAGATGAATGAGTTGAAGGCTAGGAGTAGCACCTCATCGCATCAATCAGAGCATCCGCCGTCTCCAAATTAATATGTACTTTTGGTCATTTTATTAGAGATACGAAAACTTATTATGTACAATTTAATGTTTTTATTATCAATTAAGATATTTCAACTTTATATCATCATTCAAATTTATGTTTAAAAAATTAAATGTATACTATTACATTAATAGCTGTTTAAATTATGCAAAATAAAATTTATTAACGGTATTGACAGTAACGTACATTTTTAAAAAAAATTTCTAATTTATTTACCGATGGACATATGAAATTCCATCGCTAATACTATTTACCGACGAAATAAATATTACAGTCGGTAATCACAGACGGAACAACAACTTCCGTCAGTAAATTTGGAACAATTTCAACAACGATTAGCACAAAATTACCAACGGAAAGACGGTGACCGTCGGTAATCACAGACGGAAACACATTCCATCGGTAATCACAGACGGAAAAACAACTTCCGTCGGTAAATTTAGAACAATTTCAACAACAGTTAGCACAAATATACTGACGAAAAGACGAAAACCATCGGTAATCACAGATGGAATAACCAACTACTTTTTGTCAGTAATTACAGACGGAATAACCGTCGGTTAGTTTGTAGCATTTTATCGACGGAAGAGTTTCAACCATTGGTAAATATACCGATGAATAACAATTTTTCGTTTGTAAATATATCGACGGTAATAATATTCCATCAGTAAATTTACCAACGGTATGTTATTTTCATTCGGTACATATTAGCTACGGTCGTTTCTACGACGTGTTTGTCGATCGGTAATGTCTGTTGTTAATCTTACATACCGACAGAAAGTATGCGCTTTCCATTGGTAAATACTGTCGCAAAAGTACATTTTTCTTGTAGTGCAACTTCTTCCCTGCCACTTTTCTTAAAAAATTATAAGAAATTAAATCAATATCAATTACTTTTTGCAATAAAATATAAAAGTACTATAATAATTATATAAGAATGAATATGATCTAAAATTTATAAAATATTATAAATTTATATATAAATATACATAAAGAAATCTACAATTCACTAAAAATCATGTATATTTATCAATCATAGTGTATAATTATGACAACTTTTGGAATATACGAAGATAATATTTGAAGTCAAACACATTTCTTATAAATGGATGTCGAATTTTTTAGCTTTTATGTTATGTTTTAATTATTATATAATAAAGTGTAAAATTATAACATTTTAAAATTAAATTCACTTTTTTATAAATTATTTATAAATGATAATTATAATAACCTCATTACTAACTGATGTTATGCCACCATTTTGAGGAACCACTGCAACTCCATAATATAGTCATCCAAGATTTAACCTCCTTAAAGTTAACGTTGCAATGAGTCTCACATATTGTTTAAAAATAATAATATGTTTTATGTTATTTTTACTCTGTTAATCTGCATACTTATTTGTATTTTTTTTGTATTATTAATATACTATTTTTTTTCTTCGTGTCATAATCACATGTGGGTCTACCGGAAACAGTCTCTTTACTCTATAAAAGTAAGGCTGCGTACTATCAGACCTTTCCAGACCCTGCTTTATTGCGAAGTTTCGAGCTGGATAATGACGACGACGACGATGTTTTATGTTATTATTATTAATGATGTGAAACTTAACATCATTTATATTTTCATTCAATAATTTTTATTGTTTTGAAAATATTATAATTTATTTTAAATACTTTAAAATATTATAATTTGATTTGTATTTTGATAAAAGTATGGTAATTAAAAATACACTTTTGACTTTAGATTATATGCAAAACATCACGAGGCAAGGCAAACGACATTTTTTTTCTTTAAAAATTCATAATATTTATGTTAAACTCTACGTAATCAAAATTGTACCACTAGCATGTCACGTATCTCAAGCTAATAATATAGTAGCAAAGATATTTTGTAAATTTTAATATATAAATTAGTATTAGAGATAAGGACATGAATTATCTTAAACTTTAATATAATACGTCAATCACACATTTTGCCTTTTGTTTTATTACTACAATCAAGACAAGAATTTAATAATATTAATAATAATAATAAGTCAGTCTTGAACCTTTCGATTCGAAATTAAATGACCCTTACTCTTTGAGAAGTACGTAAGTCCTCCCACCAATTGAAACCCCTCCAGATACCAACTAACTTCACTCATTCACACCTAGTGTGACTTAAATTGGAGGTATTAAGACATCCAACATGTGTGAATGATGAATCGACATTAATTGACGACTTTGAAGACCTTCGCATTTGAATAGCAACGTTGACTTTAAGGAAAAGGTAAGGAACATCATGATTCAAAGAATATATATAGCCTACGCTACTTACGTAAAACTTTATTAATTATAGTACAGAGCTATAGGACGCTATTCCACCTCAACCTTATCAATTCCTCTACCCACCCATTTTGACTTTTGCACATTTTGCTTTCCCACTGTGCATGCATGTCGTTAATGCCCGTCCAAATCATTTTGTCTTTTAGCATTCAAATTTCAGACCATCTCAAATGTTTTTATCTAATTTTATTACAACCTAAAATGAAGCATCCTAGAAGTTCGTTCTACCAGCAAGGAAACTCTCTAAAAACAAAAGGCCTTTCGTGTGAACTTGTTTGAGTTCAAGTCTATTGATTGACTCCTTAGAACTTTCTAAGACCGAGAATTAGTTAGGAGCATGTAATCCTTATCAATAACTTTAAATATCACGATAACTTTTATTGTAAATGTTTTAAATATCACGATATATAGTGTTATAAAAGAATACAAGTGAAGATTATCAAAATTTTATGATATTCCAATCAAATAAAATATTTACAAGAAAATAAAATTAACTTTGAAAAATACATTATCAAGTATCAATAAGCCATTGAACACTAAAAGTGGTCCACTTTAGATTAAATGGCCGACCTAACTGGAAACTGCCACCCTCTTTCCCATGGTCAACCTTTCAAAACACGACATACAGACACACGTCAACTTCCACGCTATTTTTTGACCCGTTCCTTTTCTTTACTCTCATGTTTTGATCAATCATTTACACTGCGTTGCAATGTAGCAGGAACAATGATTAAATAAATAACTAAACAAATGGGAAGTACGTGGTAAAGTGGAGACACAGACACCCCACTTGCATTGAATCAAAATCCAATTCCAAATCCACCATCTTTGCTCAGACCCTTTTTTTTTTTAGAGTTTTACATGTTAATGAACAAAGAAATGGGATCACAGCTGTTCAACAAAGTAAAGAAAAAGAAGAAAAAAGACTAGCTAGCAGACGCATCTGATATATTTTACAGGGAAAATGAACTAACCCACTAATCATCTCCTTCGAGACGGAGTGGGTTTTATGCAGAGTTCACAGGTCATACTTTACCGAGTTCACTACACCTACTTCTGCTACTAGTAGTCTCCGTCCCTACTGTAGTTGGAATGATGTTCTTGTGGTCTACGAGGATTCTAGGATGAGATTGGTAGTTTCTGCGACAGATAGAGCGTGGTTGTGCTCTCCTTCATAGGTAACAATTAGCATTGTTGGATCGTCCAAAGCTCTCTCTACGTGTTTGCGAGCTGGGCATCCCCTTACACTACTGCACTTGTAATACCCTCTGTCGAACGCAACATAAAAAAAGAATAAGCGAAACTTTTTTCAGATATGAACTTCTTGAAGATGGCGAACTAGTCAAACAAGGTCAAGTTTTGCCCTTTAATTTACAGTGATTTTACCTCGGGTGCGGAGACCCTTTAATGGGCTTTTGTCCATACTTTCTCCAAGAATAATCATCTGGAGGAATATCAGCCATCTTCAAGCTAATTGCTGGAACCCTCACCACCCTCTTTGATCTCATCTTTCTGCTACAAAATTGTTTGCAAAATAATTCAATAGAAAATACAAATTGAACCAGAAATTTTATTAAGCAAACAACATAATAAGGCCAAGTTTGTTAAAGGATAGTTACCTTTTCTTGGAGCAATGGCAGCGACCAGAAGAAGATCCACATTTGCCAGAACCCAAAGTTTCAGAGCTACACTTACGCTTCAGAGAAGAAGAAGACAACGGAGGCTTTCCGACGGAAGAAACTTGGGATAGACTCGAAATCTGAAACGCTGACGAAGACGACGGTTGTTTGCTGTCAGTTTCACCAGTCAATGAAGACAACAACGAGTTCCCAGCAGAAGAATAAGAGAAATTGATAGTCGTAGACGAGTCTTTCCTCTCAATGCCTCCATTTTTAGACACAATCATCGGATAATTATGGTAATGGTTGTTGGGCATCAAAGGAGGGACTTGTTGTATCGGTGTAGCATAAAAAACCTTGGTTTCTGGAACTTGGTTTTCTCTGCTTTTACTTCCAGTACTTGTAGGAGAACTAGTGACCACAGGACCTCTTCTAAAGCGAGCATGGCCAGTTCTGGTGCGACCCAGAAGAGAAATGACTCTCTTGAACTTGGAAACAGCAACATCAGCAACTACCCTGCAGTCCATTTCCATGTCGGTGGTCGATCTCGAGCTAGAAGAAGAAGAATGGTTATGGTTATGGTTCTTCTCTTGGTTTTCGTGGGACAACAATCTTATAAACTTATTAACACTTTCAAGACCAGAAGCAGCTTCCTGAACTGCGGTCTCTTCCAGTTTAGCAGCAAAGCCATTGTTCCTATATCCCATCATGAGGTCTACGGTCATGACTGAAACTAAGCCACAGGGAGAGGTAGAGAAGAGATTGAAGGGAAAGAATGTGAAAGGATAAAGACGAGAGGTTAGCTGTTGATAAAGGGCAAGGGGTAGAGACTAGAGAGTCTCTCAATCAACAGTGTGGTCAAAATGATCGCATCGGGTACAGTTACAGGCACCCTATTTGTGAAGTAGGTCACTGACTTGTGACTCCAGCATTCCCGTCAGATCGTTGGTACGAATAAGATCCAACCACAACCCCCCAATGTCGCAATTTTCCAATTTAATACCAAAATTGCTCTCTCCTACTCCTCCCCAATTATAATGTGAACAAAGTTAAAACCTTATTGTTAGCTTTGACCTCACACTTACTAGACTACAGATTATATGTTAATTCATTTTTTATGTAACTATTATTTTCCATAAGCAGGTTTTTTGATAAATTATTAAAAGTTATAATAAGAAAGTCTGTTTCGATATATGTGGTATAGACCAATGTCACATTATTTACTGATGCTATCAAAGTCACGAGTATACTTGATTGTGTCTCAACACAAGCCTATGTTCATATTAATAGGCCGAAGCGGGGGGTGGTCTTTGGATGCTGCGTAGGTGTAAATTCGAATTTCTTTAGGTCTTTTTCTTCTCATTGATATGTGGACAATTGACCGCCTCTGATGTCTGGGGTCCACCGGCTTTTGTTCCAAATTGCGGGGTCCACTTGAAGTTAATTTCAGTTGAATTTCTGGGGCAGCGGAGGGAGATCGGGTCAAAACTGAGAGCAGCATCTTGAATTGTAAGCCGTCCGATGCCCGAGTCCGACAGCTAGAACAGGTTTGTCTCCAGCCTGATATAGTTGACTTTTGAAACTAGATGTAGACAGTCACAGACAATTTCCTCAAGTTATCGCATCTGTTTCGTGGTCTTTCCTTCTTTGTCTTCTCGCGCGTGACAACGCTCCTTTTGCTATTTTTCCTTCGCTATGTTTGCTTTAGTGTGCTTGATTGAAGAAGACAAAATTTTTTTAATAAAATACGATAAAAAGTTATACGATATAATTAAATAATAAATTTAAAATTTAAAATTACAAAAATGTTAATATGTCTAACTTTTTAATGATATAATGACTTCAATAATTACAAAATTTTAAAAATATATTAAATACAATAAATTATTATCGAAAATATTTCAATAAAACAACAAGTTTTATATTTATACATTTTTTGAATTATTTTATAGGACTTTTTTACGTTTATCGAATGATTCATGAAATAACATTATTAATGTAATTAAATTATAGTATAGAGTTTAAAGATAAATTTAATTAATAAAATTAAATTTATATTGCATAATTTAATTTTAATTAAAGTAAATATGTACCAAATCTATTTTTATTAAAGATTAATTGAAAATTTTATTAGATATCTGATCCCAACATGACTTCAATAGGAACCGAAATCATGAATTGTAACTGCGAGATGATTGTAGATGTAACTAGTTGAGTGTAGTCAGATTCTTGTTGGTTTCATTGAAGGTAGACATCCCATTCCTGGACATTACACTTATCGTCTCTGTATAAATCCACATACTTGGGCAATTGCATTGTTCCTTCCAGATAGTCAAAGCATTTATCAGGTTAAGATGTTGTTTTCTTCAGACCATTTATTAGGTTGTTTGTATTCAGCAAAATTTTCAACTTGGGGTTTTGACCATTTCCAACTAATCAATGTCTTGAAGAATGCCTGGCAATGTCTAAGAAATTATCATCCTTGGAGATTAAGAAAAGTTAGTAACTAAGCGAATATGTCCAAAACCAGAAAATGCAAAAGAAACGATAGAGAAGAATGATTAATGAATGACCAATAGAACAGAAAAAAGAACAACAGAGAGTAGTAGGGACCAGGGACATATGCGGGTGTGGGTGTGGATGTGTGTATTAGATTAGATTGAGACCCAAAAGCAAATGTTTAATATATATTAGCATGACTTTTGGTCAAATCCAATTCTCTTTATACATTATAAACTACTTTTGAGCGGAAGTGACACTCTACGTCCTTTCGCTTCCGATGCCATACAGCTATTAGTGCACTAATTGCGGGAATCTAGACGTCACTATATTAAATAAAAATAAATAAAAATCTATTTAATTACTAAGATTATTTTAATTGCATTTTTATTATTAACCATAATTATATATTTGATAAATTTTTAAAATAAATTATTTTTAAATAATTAAATTTATTTTACTCCCTTATATAATATTTATTAATAAGTTATTTTATTTTATTAAAATAAATAATTTATAATTTAATATTTAATATTTGTTTATAGATTAATATTTATTTTAAATATATATTAGTTCCTAAATTAAATTTTATTTTATATTTATATATTTTGAAAATATTTTGAATTTAAATATTAATTATTTATTTAATAATAAATCAGCTTATAAAAAAAATAAAAACAGAAAATAAAAATCACTATAGTTTATGAATTTTAAAAGTTATAATTAATCAATTTAAAAATAAAAATGATGAAATAGACTATAACACATGGGCTTGGTTTGGGGGATTGCTGTTTTGATAACTGTTGAAACGTGAAAATAGGTGCTTGGCAAGTACGGTTGCGGTTGCTGAAAAGAGATAAAATGACTAAAAAATTCATTGATTTAATAAACTATTAATTATTGTATAAATAATTAAAAAAATATTTATAGTCATATAAAATTAAAATTATAAATAAAAAAATATTAAATTAAAATTAAAATATAAATAAAATAAATTTAGTAAATAAAATATTTAATAAAAATATATTATTAGTCATATTAATTAAGAGTATAATGATAAATAATAATTGTAGTGAAAGTTATTAATAGAAAATAAAATTTCTACTACAGAAGTAATTTCTTACCGCAACTTTCTTTTTGTCTATTGATTTTTGTGGTGGTACTGTACTTTTCTACAACTTCCGGTTGTTCATCACAAATCCAAACATGTAACTGTATTTAAAAATTACAGTAAATAAGTATTTATTTTTACCGTACTGTAGATCCAAACGCCACAAAAATTTAGTTCATTAGATTAGTTTAGTATCTAAATTAATTATTTTTATTAATTAAAATAAAAGAAGTAGCAATATTTTTTAATTTGTAAATTTTAATATAAACCCTTTGCTTTTTGTTAATAATAATTTGGTGAATAAACTAAGCAAGCATAAATCTTTTGCCTAAATTGATTATAAAAAGAAGAAGAAAAAAGAAGGGTGTGCTTGCTGGTACAGCATGTGCCACATGCTAATATCGCTAGATGGTTCAATAGTCATAAGACTCATAACCTACATTGAATTGATGCCTAATCCGAGCTCATCAGTGACGTCAGCCACATAACACTTGCTTGCTCGGGACCTCCGTTACTTTTGATTGTCCCTGTTCTTATAACGCCTGCTTGCTCGGGACCTCCGTTACTTTTGCTTGTCCCTGTTCTTATAAAGTCCCTAACTATCTGATATCTCTTTGTAGTTTTTAATATTCTCCATCTTAGTCTTCGTTGGACATGGCTATCGCACCAGAAGCAGAACACCCTGTGAAGGCCTTTGGTTGGGCAGCTAGAGACGAAGCTGGCCATCTTTCACCTTTCAACTTCTCCAGAAGGTATAGCTTCCATATTGTTGTTTTGTCTTGGAAATCATCAACGTACTTGAACACCATAAGATGATGTTTTATGTGTTGTTACTTGCAGAGATACCGGTGATGACGATGTAAGGTTTAAGGTGCTATATTGTGGGATATGCCATTCTGATCTTCACAGTGTTAAGAATGACTGGGGCTTCTCAAAGTACCCTCTTGTTCCTGGGTATGGCCATAGCTTCTGTTTCTTAGTTTTGTCTTCTACATGCTTCGTAGTTTGGACGAACTTGTACTTTGGTCTGATTCTTTGTTTCTAATTCTTCGTCTTTCTTTAGAAAGCAAAACTTTTGGCAACAAACGATCTGCCTTAATATATATTATGATGTAAATTAATACCTAATCTATACAACATAATAAATTTTCATGATCGTAATTTCAATTAATAAATTTATGTGGTCTAATATAGTATCATTAATTTATATTTTTTATTATATTTGATTACACAGTTATTAATGCTTTTGAATTAAAGTAGTTTATATGCTTTGAATTTAAGCAAACTAGGTGGCCAGCAAGTGAGCACAAACTTACCTACCTGCCCACTAGAAAGTGTTTCTGTAGGCCACAACCCATTTCTTTACTTGAAAAGAGTTAGTGGAATTGAATCTCGAACTCGAAGACGACAAGATAGCTATACCCCACTTGAATCTGCGATTTAACTGAGAAGAAATAGTTCCAAACTCTGAAATTTCATCAAACAAAAGGAACCGTTTTTAAATTTATCTTCTTTTCAAGAATGGAAGCTAAACTACTCAATCATCTTCTTTACGTAGAGAAGGTTGTGAGGTCTTTTTTTTTTTTTCCCTGAAACAATGAAAACTCCTCAGATTTTTTCAAGCTTATGGTTTAAATCGATCATCCAACAGATACAACAAGCTGTAATTAGATTTCTTAATCCTGATTACTCAATCCTTTGCAAGATTCTACCGCTTAATTAACAAGCCAATCTTTTGACAACACTTTAACCTGATCAACTTTTTTGTTAAAACTCGTTAGATTATAGCTTTATTACTATTCTGCAGGCACGAGATTGTAGGTGAAGTAACAGAAGTTGGGAGCAAGGTGAAAAAGGTTAAGGTGGGAGATAAAGTCGGTGTAGGATGCATGGTTGGTGCATGCCACTCGTGCGAGAATTGTACCAACGACCTTGAGAACTACTGCCCGAAGTTGATACTCACTTACTGTTCAACCTACTACGACGGAACCGCCACTTATGGAGGCTACTCCGATCACATGATTGCTAATGAGCGGTACATCGTCAGGTTTCCTGATAACATGCCGCTTGACGCCGGTGCTCCTCTCCTTTGCGCCGGGATCACAGTTTATAGTCCGTTGAAATATTATGGACTGGCCGAACCTGGTAAACATGTTGGTATAGTTGGGCTTGGAGGACTAGGTCATGTGGCTGTGAAATTTGCCAAGGCTTTTGGTGCTAAAGTGACTGTAATTAGTACTTCTCCTAGCAAGAAAGATGAGGCATTGAAACATCTTGGTGCTGACTCATTTATAGTCAGTCGTGACCAAGACCAGTTGCAGGTAGGTAGTGACTCTTAGTTCCTTGATTGCATCATCGTATTAAATTGTACTGATTTGTCGTAATTGTGATCGTATTTCTTGCAGGCCGCATCGGGCACATTAGATGGCATCATCGACACGGTATCTGCAGTGCATCCTATCGTGCCATTGATTGGCCTGTTGAAGACTAATGGGAAGCTCGTGTTAGTGGGTGCGCCTGAAAAGCCTCTTGAGCTAGTTGCATTTTCTTTGATCATAGGTAAATTACTAGATTCTTGTTCAATCCTATTCTTCTTAGGATTTGGTATGTAGATAGTCTAAATAAGATGATGAATCATGAAATGTCAGGAAGGAAGCAAATTGGAGGGAGTGGGATTGGAGGAATGAAGGAGACTCAAGAGATGATTGATTTTGCAGCAAAACACAACATAGCTGCAGAGATTGAGATTATTTCAATGGACTATATCAACTCAGCAATGGAGAGATTGGCCAAAGGAGACGTCAGGTACCGATTTGTGATTGACATTGGAAACTCCCTGGAAGCCACCAAGCCTCACGCTTAAGTTGCCTGCCTTTCATCATCACTTCGCTCCAGTCCTTTGAAATAAATCTGTAGCTTTTCGTTTTCTACCGAAGGATCAAGGATGAGTTTATATTCTCTATGTGTGTCCATGGGAAGCATATTACCGAGAGAGTCAAATGTTATACATTCATTGTAATTGCAGATGTTAAAATTGTAATTGCAATTTAACTTATAATGCGTTACATTTGAATTAAAGACATTAATAGATTCTCTAGACTTGACAGCCAACATATTGAAATCATCTAAGTTGTAAATTTATTTAGGGATGGATTGATTTTATTCAGTTTTTGGTTTTTATTATTAGCTTTTGCCTTCTGTTTTTTATGAAGTTTGTAATAAAAACATTGCAAATAAGATATTTTTGATTGAGATTTATAATAAAATCATCCAGTTCACATTGTCGTTTACAACATTTTCGTGCAACTTGATTTGTTGAAGACGCAGACGATTATGTGGCTAACATGGCATTCGCAAAAATTTTTGAAAAGTCAAAGCTTGCAGAAGCCAGTCATGTAAGAGCAGCACGTCAAGATGTCCTTTTCCTAGAGGTCAAAGTGTCCAGTTTCTACAGGGCATTGAAATGAGGAAAGATGATGAAACTCACTGTCAATGAGGCCGTGTCTTACCATTCATGCCACATAACATCTTCAAAGTGGAGACGCTGTGTTTGATGGTGGTCGACAAAACGTTATGCTCCATAGAAACTTCTGTCTTAAAGTAGGTGGTTTGAAGTGCTTTAACTTCTAATTTATTTCACCACGACGACCAAGAAAAATGATGGTTGCCTCACCGCTGTCCAACTCAAGTGGCTGAGATGATACGCCTTAGTTGACTTTCACTGTTCTTCTACAATCTTTCTTTGGTTCGGCCTTTACCCACCCAAAATCAGAATTTACTCCACAGATGCTAAATTTCATATATTAGTCTGTACTTGATGATTGCTAAAGGTTGTGACTCGGTAAGTAATTCCAACAATAATTAAAATAAACAAAAATCTGAGTTTTAAAGTCAAAAGTTAATAAAATATGAAATTTGGATTCGGAACTCCTCTTATTTTTTCAAAAATATACTTATTCATTTTAATTTATTAAAAATTGTTTTATACAATTAAAAAATTAAAGTTTTGGTATATGTGAGAGAACTTGAACCTGCATAAATATTAGATCCGATTTCAATAGCATTTTAAAACATAGATTTAGTGAAAAGTTTAATTAAATTTTGTGATATAATAAAATATATCTTGAAAATTTAAAATAAGAAAAATAAAAAATTTCTGTCTTTAAATATGTCGAGAATCAATCCTTAATGTCTAAAAACAAAGGTAGAGTTGTTTTGTTCTATTTCTATTTTTCTGTTTCAATTTTTAGTTTTTAATTTATGTTTTTCTTAAAAAAATGACTTATTTAGTTTGTTAATATTTATTTAGTTATATTTTAATCACTAGCAATAACTATATATTATATTAAAAATTAAAGAACAATATTTTTAATTAAATGAATTTCCTTTAATATATTATATAATATTTATTAAGGAAGTATTAATAAAAATTATTTTATTTAAAATAAATAATCTAAATTAACTTTTTATAAATTAATATTTATTTAAATATATGTTAATTATTAAATCAAAATTTATTTGACATTCATATATTTTGAAGATGTTTTAAATTTAATTATATTTATTAATAAGTATAAAAGTATATTAATTTAATTTAATTAAAATTAAATAATTAATGATTCATGTTAATAATTAATTTTATTTAATTAAATATATAATGTTAAATTAAATTATTTATAGTTCTTATTAATAATCAATATGTTAAATATTAAATATTTAGTTGATAATAAATCAGATTGTAAACAATCAAAAACTACTTTTATGGTTTTTATAATTTTTGAAAACTTGAAGAAAATAAAATTGAAAACAAAAATTAAAAAAACTCAATCAAATATTTTTTAACTAAAATAAAAAATTAAATTAAATTAAAAACAAAGAGAAAATTACAACTACCTCTCTACCCCAAACCCTACTGATTATGGCCGTAAAACCTTCTACTTGAGTTAAACCATTGAAAAATCTTAACGGAGCACCTATCCGAGATCCAACACACATCTATTGAACTAAAATAGAAGCATGGTCCGAGAATACTGGGTCTCCAAATAAAGCTGACACTCTAGTGAAGGAATTGAGCCATATTTGATTCATCACAGCTCTATCTAATTTTTGCCTTATAAACATATTCTCCTACTGCTTATTTTCCCATTTGTACCATCTGCCTAGCCCTCTAAGGTCCACTAGATCGACCCGTAGAAGCAGCTGAGAGAGCTCTTTCCCTGTTCTAGAATGAAAACCCACACCTCCCTCTACTTCATCTGACTTTCAACAATAATTGAAGTCTCCTGAAGCTAACCGCGGATCTTGCATACCAGCATGAATAACCTGCATCTCCTCCACAACTTAGCCCTTTGAAAAGCAAAATTAAAGGCATATATAATTGTATCTTCGAAATGAAACTTGCCAATTAACCAACAATGTAAATGAATGAATTGCTCACTCATCTTGACATCATGAGCCTCAACCAAATCCATATTATACCAACACAAAATTCTGGCATTATAATGGTAATTGTGATTCAAAATAAACTTCCATGTAGAACCTAAAAAAGCAATACCTTTCTGGACAGAACCAACCTTTATTTTGGTCTCTAAAAGTCCCACTAAAACAGGTTTCTTATCTGCTATAACTTCCTGTACCAACAACTTTTTAAGGGGGGTCATTTAATCCTCTAGTATTTCATACTAGTATCGTCATTTAGTGGAACCCCTAAAAAAGACATTCAAGGGATATAACTCTTTTATGCTCCTTTTTTTCCAACCCACACCCCTTTTAGTTGTTACTACTAAAGTTTGACTGGGAGCAACATCATCCACGTCTGAATCTAATTCTTTACCGATAATAGTTACTGGCTCCGTAACTTCTGTTGTGATTTGTTCTGTATATTCAAACTCTCTATGAGCATGTATTGCCTTCCAACCATTTTGCACACCATCTATCATTACTGCCTCATTCCTATTAGGCATATATGTAGGACTCGAAGGCCCACCTGTTATTACTTCCTTGCCAGCACTCGCAACTTCACCACATTGCTTTGCTTTTTCTCATCTATCACTATAAGAGGGATATTTATTTTATTAGCTAGAGCCTTAATTATCTCCATTGTTGCCCTGGACTCTGTCATTCCTTCCACATTATTTCCTCTAGGATTAAGGTTTTCACTCTGTGCCACCAAATCTAGCTCAATCAAATTCATACCATCTCTAGCTTCAACAATAACCTGCCCATTATTTGACTAACTCACTTATCCCTCGGATAGGTTATCCTTTGTCATTAAATCATCATGCCAACCTAATTTAAAAACTTTACGAGTAGCTACCCATTTTTTGTTAGAAAAAGAAGGTTTTCAAGAATAAGGAATAGCTATTTCATCTCTTACCAACTCACGTGTTTCAGAAGAATCAAACTTGTTAGTACTATTTCAAGAACCACATCATATTTAGTGAAAACATTTGCTTGAGTGTTTCATTAAGTATATATACTAAGGACGAAGGGGATGGACGACCACGGAATTCATCTCCTTCGTCCGTTGTCTCATTTCTCTCTTTTTTCTCTGTCTCTGTATCTCACACCAAGTTTTTTTTTTATCATTATCTTATGTCATATGTTTGCTTCTTATAGTTTCTTCAATCAGCCTAGGAGGTTGTTGTTGAGGTTGAGGAGCTTTCTTCTCAGAATCTCTGCTATGAATAAATCTCTCGTTTCTC
>JAOTAY010000191.1:4558305-4574834 GCA_025629805.1 Erythroxylum baracoense | reverse complement strand
ATTGGGACATGGACTAATTGTGCAGTTCAAACTATTACTTGTCCTCTTAGATCAAAAGCATGTTAAATGAATGATTCCTAAGAGTAATGATATGGTTTTTCTTTTTTAAAATCGAGTTACAATAGGTTCATTTGTCACTAAGTTACAAATTTTCGAATTGTAAAATTTATTATAATAATATATTTGTGAGTAATCTTAAAAAAGATGCACAAAGCAAATTTTAAGTTTTTTTACTAAAAAATGTTAGAGTTTTCGACGTTAAAAATTGTCTAAAAGTGAAAAATATAGACAGAGAAAAGCATCTAAAATAGTATTTATGTGTCTAAGAAAACCGTCGAAAATGTATGTTTTTGACACATCTATGTGTAAATAGATTTTCGACGCTTAGATTTTTGATACTTAGATGCGTAAAAAATGTATATTTTTTCGACACTTAGATGCGTAAAAAATGTATATTTTTTGGACGAATCTACGTGTCTGAGAAAACTGTTGAAAATAAATTTTGTGACACTTGTTTTTTTGGCACTGTATAAAGCGTCTAAAATTATTTTTAAGACGCAAAAAAGCGTCTAAAAATTTCACCTTTTGTGTCTAAAAACTCCATATTTTGTTGTAGTGATAAAAGGGCCCCCTCCTGGATTGAATTTACATGACGACCTGTATTGCTTCTCCTCTGTTCTTTTCTTGAACAAATCTATTTTTAGTTAATATTTACTTCAGTTAACACGAAAGAGGCCCCCTCTTGGAAGCCATGTCCTCCCTTGCATTATTAGAAATTTACAACTCATTTTGAATTGTAACATTAACTAACTTGTAATGTTATAAATTTAACGTTAACTTATGATAGTTATAAATAGTTTTGAAGAATTTAGGTGTATTTTTACCCTCTAATTTTTTATTTTCATCCATATATGCATCTAAGATACTCCAACTCAAAAATTGGCAGCAAAATATTTTCACGATTCTACCTTCTAAATTTCGAATGTAATTTAAAGGTCAAGTAAAATTTCTGATTTTTTAATGTATTTTTAGCTTGTTAAATATTTGAATACATTATAATTAATTTGTAATTTGTCATTAACGTGTACATTATATTAGCATTTTAAATCGTAACATTAATATTAAAAGATATCGTACTTATTTGTGTTTCTCTTTTTTTATTTTTAGATTATTTATTATTTATAAAAATAATTTAATATTAATAAATAATTTAATTTTTGTAATTATAATTTTCATTAAACTTTGCCACAAGTAATGTAATAATCGTTGGATTTGTGTTTTTGTAGAGTTCACATAAGTTTAGTGATAATATGACTAAATCAAGTAATTCAAGTTACTCAATTGAAAGACTACATAAATGGTTTCCTTTATTATAAAATACGTATGATTCTATTAAACATGTTATGATTCTATTAGTTATTATGGATATGGCAATTGCTTCGTTAAAGAATAGATTTGAACAATTAACAACATTTGATAACATTTTTGGATTCTTTTTTGATTCAAAGAAGTTGAGTTCATTGGATGATAATGAATTAAGAGAATGTTAGAGAATGTTGCACCAGTTTTATAACGACTTTTTCTCATGATAATGTGTCAGATGTGGATTTAGATGATCTTTTTTTCTGAATTAAAAGTGTTGTAAATGACTTTGCCAAATGAGTTAATGTCATCAGTTGAAATTTTAGAATTTGTTAAAGATGTAGATTGTTATCCAAATGTTTCAATTGCTTATCGAATTCTCTTGACTATACCTGTGACTGTAGCATCAGCTGAGAGAAGGTTTTCAAAGTTAAAATTATTGAAAACCTATTTGAGGTTATCAATGTCACAAGAAAGGCTAAATGGTTTAGCAATATTATGTATTAAGAAGGATATATTGGATAATATTGATATTGATAATATTATTAATAATTTTACGTCTAAAAATGCATGGAAAAATTATTTTTCATAAATTGAGTTATTTATGTTTCATACAAACATATAAATTTATTGAGTGATTTATGTTTTATACAATGATTGTATATTGTGAATTTATTGAATTTTTTTTTTATTTCGCTGGAGACATATAAAATAGTAAAAACAAAAACGGCCCTGATAGCAGCCGCCTCCAGCAACAAATTGCCAAGGAAATATGTCACACACTTTCACAAAATCAGGAGAAGAAAGGGAGAAGAAATGCAACTGGAGAAGTTGACGAGTGAGGGACAGTAGAGAAGACAAAGGAGAGAGGAGAGAGAGAAAAACTATTTTTTTTAGGTCTCACTTTTTATGTACTTTTTGTACAGATTAACCAGATAACATACACAACAGAGATACAACAAGTCAAGCTCTTTATACCATCTTCCAGTCTGAACGAGACGAGTTTCAGAAATCATCTCCTACGTACAAGACTTACCATCGCCACATGATTGATGGCCATCTTCTTTTCACATAAAAATCCAATAAACTTAGGCCAGAACACCAGCACAACTATTTGGTAAACAGGAAGTTTAGAAGGAGAAACAGAATTTTCGTCAGCTAACGGTGGTGCCATTTGAATGCAAGTTAATGTTGCTTCTCTCTCCTAGTGGCCCTAACTTTGAAATTACCCAGAAATGCAAAAACAATTTAAAATACATTTCATTCCTGTAATAGGTAGACAAAGATGACGATGAAGAGGTTTGGTTATAGTGCTTCCTCTATAACTTGTTCTTCTTTGGTTGCGGTTGCTTCACGCCATTACTCGCCCCTATCTTGCTCTTGCTTCTTCACGCTTCTCTTTCTTTGCTTGCATATTTTGGGAAAATTAATTAGGCTAATTATATTTATTTCCTTTTTCTATCTTTTCTTAAAGTGTTAATGGACGTCTAGAATCTAGATGCTGCCATCACTATCAATAATCGAGGTCGAGGTGTTATGCAAGCGAATTTGGGTTCTTGGGCTTATTTATTAGCTCCAGCCCATCTCCAGAATTGAGGCTCCCGGAGTACCAATGTTTAGGCTGTAGTTTGGACTCGGACCTAATGTTTAGGCATGAGAATTTTAAGTCCTTTTCATTTATTATAATGGTCGATTTTAAGGTCAAAATATAAATTTTATAATTTAAATTAAACACATAATATTTTACATGTTATAAATTAATTATTAATATTAAATTCGAAAGTCATTTCATTTATTATAATTCATATTAAACAACAGATACTTCTATATTAAGTATAAAATTTGGTCATATTATTTTATATTTTAAAATAAAAGACTTGTACTTAGACCAATAGAACGGGCAATGTAAGGGATTTCAATTATGTGCTGCGACTAATTCAATGCCTAGCAACATCCCAACAACCAAGCATCATATAAGAAGCATTAAAAAGCAACAACCCTTCATAGAATGCGACGATCTTAAGTAATCAATAAAAGGGACTTTAGGTGCTAATCAAGCTCACCATCTTTTCCCCTCCTTCTGACTCTACCTGCCATGTTGAACCCACCCCACTATAAGGACGTTTCTTACATGACCTGTTCAGTTGACCAAACCTATTATACTTATACGTAACTTATCCTAAATTTCTTACAAATATTTACCCATAAAAATTTTCCTTAAAATTTACACAATATTGTCTGAACCGTGAACTGTCCACGTGCCTTCCACTATAGATCGACGGCTCACCTTGCTGACTGACCGTTGACCTAATCACCCACGGCATTGGTGACTTTGTTTCCTCTGTTCTAACCTTTTTGATTTAGGTAAATTAAATAAAGAGAATAATAATTATGTCTTTTTCTTAATTTTTCAGAAAATTCAAATTTGAGTTTTGATTTTAAAATTTTTACACCTGTCAAGAGTGGACCCCCTCCTAATGAAAGCCCCAATGTCTCTTTCTGCGTCTGTCTCTGGTTAGTAGGCTAGCGAAGAAGAAGAAGAAGACGACGACAGTCCAAGTCTGATTGACGAGTCGTGCTTAGAAAGCAATACTTTGATTATGCTTTACTTATCCAGAACCAAATAGCTCACCATAACTTAACTCGGCTTACCAGATTCAACAAATACCTCTTCAAACTTCTAAAGCTTGATAGACAAAGAGAGAGAGAGAGAGGGAGACGGAGATGAAGCTGTCGGCGAGCTACATGGGCCGCCGGAGCAATAGCTTCAGGGGATCGACGGCGCTGGACTCCTCAACGGAAGGCGGGATCAAGTCGCCTGTGGCAATCTTCTGGCTAGTTCTACACGGCATTTGCTGCCTCATAAGTCTGGTCCTCGGCTTTCGCTTCTCTCGCCTGGTCTTCTTCTTTCTCTTCTCCACTTCGACTTCTAACTCCATCTTCTACGCGCCGCCTTTTCGCCAGCTCGCTTCCTCCAACTTCGTCGCGGATCCTGTCAATCTTGGAGCGCAGCTGCCGGCTATCAACGCCTCAAGAGTAGTGGTCGGCCGCCACGGGATCCGGATCCGGCCGTGGCCTCACCCGAACGCGGACGAAGTCATGAAGGCTCACCAGATAATCGAGAGAGTTCAGAGAGAGCAGAGAGCTCAATTCGGCGTGAAGAACCCGAGGGCGGTAATTGTAATTACGCCCACTTATGTTCGCACTTTCCAGACACTTCATATCACAGGTGTTATGCACTCGCTCATGCTTGTTCCTTACGATGTTGTTTGGATCCTTGTTGAGGCTGGTGGTGTTAGCAATGAAACTGCTAGGATTGTTGCTAAATCGGGAGTTAAGACTATACATATTGGTTTCAATGAGAAAATGCCGAGTACTTGGGAGGGACGCCACAAATTGGAGACTAAAATGCGACTTCGTGCTCTGAGGTAAAGCTCTCTGATTTTTCTTGCTTAATTGTTGCATAAAGGAGATACTTGCTGTATTGGTTACAGTGTTCGTTTTTATTTGTTTGATGTGTGTTTGGTGGAGCAGAGTTGTGAGGGAGCAGAAGCTGGATGGAATTGTAATGTTTGCTGATGATAGTAATATGCATAGTATGGAACTTTTTGATGAGATCCAAAACGTGAAGTGGTTTGCTGCTATGTCGGTTGGGATTTTAATTCATTCCGATGGTGCTGAGGAGTCCTCATTGGGTATTATTGAGAAAGAGCAAGAGGTGACGCCTGCAGTGCCTGTTCAAGGGCCTGCTTGTAATGCTTCTAACAAGTTTGCTGGCTGGCATACATTTAATACGTTACCATATCATTGGAAAAGCGCTGTTGATATTGATGATAGAGCGATTGTCTTGCCCACAAAGTTCGAGTGGGCAGGGTTTGTTTTGAATTCGAGATTGCTTTGGAAAGAATCAGATGAGAAGCCAGATTGGATTAAGGATCTTGATTCTGTTGGTGAGGATTTAGAAAGTCCTCTGTCTCTGCTTAAGGACGACTCAGTGGTAGAGCCACTCGGCAGCTGTGGCCGACAAATTTTACTCTGGTGGCTACGTGTTGAAGCTCGTGCTGACAGCAAATTCCCTCCGGGGTAAGCTTTTTGTCTTTAACTGTGATTACTTTCCTATTATGGTAACATCCTAACTTAAGGCTCCATACTATTGGACCTGACTCCGCATATCAATGAAATTTTTACCGAGTTGTTGCTGTTGGTATTTCTCATTCCCATTGCCACGACTCGTGTTAATACGTCTTCATCATTCATTGGCTTCATTTTCATCTCAATGTTGTGGTAGTTAATTATGTGGTGGCAAAGAGTTATAGAAAGTTAGATCATTGGATTCATAGGATTTGATAGATCCTTGCATGACTTATTCTTATAGCTCTTTTAAGACAACTGGTAAAAAACATCGAACTTCTAGAACTTGTTTTTAGACTGTCATATACAATAACTGTTTGCCGATGTTATGTTATTGTTATACCAAACAAAGCATCCATTAACTGATATAAGGTTCTCAAATCAGCAATTGTCATATATTAATCTTTGTTGATGTTTATGGCTTCATTTTCTTAATTATGTAATGCGATTGAGATACACGACCTTAAACTGTCTATGATTTTAGAAGATGTGGTGTTTGCAATTAACCAAGCTAAGAGGATTAAACTAACGAGTTCTAGTCTTTTTACGAGAAAATGAAGGCTTTAGGCTGCTGGCAATAATGTTGTGATCGTGTACAACTAGGAAGATTTTATTGTTTTGCTATTAGAAGGATGAAGTGCAGATCTAAGTTAATTTGAGAGTTGTTGATGCCACTGATGGCACATATCATAAATTTTTGTAGAAAGATGTATCTGATACTTGAGCTTCTTAATGCATTCGGATTATCATTGCTGCTGAAATAATCAGCTTTCCCCTTGGGAAATGTTATGGGTGAGGTGCAAAAGGAACTGGCAGTGAAGGTATCTAGGCATTAGAGACGAGGAATTTGTGCGTGTGCATTGTACTTAAATCTTTACTGGGTTAAGAATATCTATATTCCTGGTCTTTTATTTTGAAAAAGCTTACAAAATTGTTTGGGGTTATGAAGCTCAGAATTTGAAACCATATAATGTGAGACGGGCCATGTTAATACTAGGCCTTTTTAAGATTCGATATCGCGCCCTTGGAGCTTCTGCTTGAAATACATATGTAAAGCAACATGTTAGGAGCTTGTTGGTTCAGAAATCAATTGTGCTTAACAAACATTAGCTTTTTTGAGGTTAATTAGTATACAAGTATAGCTTACGTTCGAAGTTTTCCTGAAATTTTCAAGGTTATAATCTAGCTTGTTCGAACTAAGGGGAATGTAGGATGTATGAACTTATAGAAACCTATATCATGACATGACCTTAAGAACGTTTACTAGGAGCCCAATCTTTTATTAGACATTCTTTTGATTCTTAGTACTGGCACAAGACGTGAAATTTAGGAATGTTAAAGTGTATTTGAGTTTTGACAATCGAATTTCTTGGTTATTGAGGAATCTAGCTTGTAATTGAGCTTTGGTTAAGACTTGTTCAATCAGCAAGAAGTTTTTACAAGGTTGTGTAAGGGCCTAGCTCGAGCAGTTGCAGTATGGCCTGTTTAATGGCTTACTAGATCCTGTGGTCAACTATCATGATCATCATTTACTGAGTATTCATGTTAGTTTTGCAAATGTAGGTTGAATGCTATCAAGCCTCATTTCCAATGTATAATTCATCACACTACATAAAAAATTCATCAAAACTCTTCTCTGGAATTAAGCTCTGGGTCCACCTTTTTTGGTGTGAACCTAATTGATGAATTGCACCCTGGGCAGTAAAATGAAGAGTGAGAGCCTTTATGAAACCTATATGTTACCATCTGATAGGGTGGTCAACATTAGGTCATCATTAATTCACTCTTACTAGACATTCATTTGCAACTTTTTAACCCCTCTTTTGAAATTATGCTTTCGAACATTCCTGTAGGCTAACTTGCCGTATTTATAGTATTCTTTTCTGCCAGTGGTCTCACGTGACCGAAAAATAATAGTAGGAAGTCTTTAATGTTAACTGTATTTTACATTCGATCTTATAATGTGCTTGTAGATTTCTCATTCACAGCTTAAAGCTGAGTTTTCTAATGTCATTTTTTTCCCCAAATAGGTTATATGTTCGTATAATTCAGTTTTATTTAATCTAATTTTTCAATTGGATTTGTTTCCCGAGATGCTTATTCTTTTACTCTACATTACCTACAGATGGATAATTGATCCGCCTTTGGAAATCGCTGTACCTTCTAAACGAACACCATGGCCAGATGCTCCTCCTGAGCTCCCTTCCCATGAGAAGTTTGTAGTCAATATCCAAGATCACACCACTAAGCATCCTACAAAAAATCGGTCATCCAGATCGAGGCGATCTCGAAGTAAGAGAAAACATGAATCCAAAGTGGCAGATTTGCAGGTTTCTTCAAGTCATTCTGAACAGAACTAAACTTTAGCCAACGACATCAAAGACTTACACTGCACTGAGAGAATTGAGAATTTGCTTCTTCGCTGTAAAGGCAAAAATCCCAAGATCATACAAGGTGGAAGGCACCCTCTGCAATTGGAAGAAGGTGATGTGTGGGTCTGAAATGTTGCCCTGAGTGTCTCAATAATTATTTTTCTTTTTCTCAGTTTGCTAACTGGGGGGTGAGTGGTATTCTGGCATTTGATAGGGGTATGTGATCATAGTCCTAAATCTGCTTACAGGCAAGGAGGTCTTCTTGTAGTATGCATCGATGTTTTTCCTATACATACATGATTTTCTTAATAGAAACACAGGGTTGTGTGCAGCAGTCCGTGGGTTCAATAGAAATGAAAAGTATTTCTCTAAAGCTCCCATTTATTCTAAATTGATTTTGCCACTTCTCTTCGTTGGTTTTACAATTCAGTTACCATATATTTTGGGGCGACAATATTCAGTGATGTGACTTGTACGAGTCTAAACTGAATCTTTATATGATCACATCCTTGTGGCACATTCGGACTGTAATACTGGGATCAGTTATTTTGTTCCGAGACTCTGAGTCATCAAATTTATTATAATGAATGACTGCGATGGCTTTGAGAACAGGGATTTGGGAACAGATTATTAAATCAAATCTAATGATTAATCCTATTCTCACCTTTACATTTCATTTGCGGTGTCGAAGAATAATAATTGGCTGGGTCGGATTTGGATTCCATAATGTTAAAGGTCCAAGGTTTACCAGCTTGGGCTGACCCATCGACCCATTCCAGACCCATTTTGCACATCACTTATTTTTATCTTATCTTTGTCTTTTGTCTTCTCTTATTTGCACCTTTAATTTTCAGTTTGCACAGACACACCATACACTAGCTGTCCATACAATTACGCATATTCCAGACAAATGGTAGGTAGTTACAGAAGCAATAGCCAATAGCATTCTTTTATACTCAGTATAAATATTCCTCCTGTACAGATAATATACATGATGAAAATAAATATGTTTCTTCGTCCATACTAGCCTATTTTACACATAATACTTGAGTTGGAGTCTAAATAAGTATGAGTTTGGATTACAGACTAATTGGGTTTTGGAAAAGTGGGTCAATTTTGAATTTGATTGAATTTTGGATCAGCCCAAAGTTAAAAGAGGGATAAGAATTTGGATATGAGTTGGCTTAATCGCGAATATTTTTTGACAAACTGACTTGAGTATGATTTGAAAGCAGTCTTTTTAATAATTAGGGATAAGAGTTCCTATTATTAAATGTTTCTATATTTCGCGTATCAATTCTTACTACTGGATGTTGTTGTATAGTATTGACTTAAGTACTGTGTTTGAATAAGATTTCAGATCTGTTAATTACTGTTGGAGTTGAGGGCGGCTAAGACGAGCGGTGTCTACTTACTAGGATAAACACTTGATACTCTGAGGTAGCTCGTCTCTTAATAGTGAATTTGAAGCTTCTCCATCTTAATGGCAGGCAAAGGATACAGGTTCCCACCCTGTTGGGTAACTAAGATGTTCCGTTTCAAACTGCCAAGGTTGACGTACGAATGAATTGGCTGTGAGAAGTGGCAAATAAGTTGGATAAGGGCAACTTATGCCTTCCCTTTTCACTTCTCCAGTTCCTTCTCTCTATCCCTCATTGAGAAAACCTTTCTTTGGGTGGGAGCAAAGTATATTTGCATTAAAAAATGGGAAATTTTTTATAAATATAAAAAGTTGATTGGACGCACGGTAGGTGGCACATTCGAGCTTGACTGGAAGGTTAATAGAAGTGCCCCCCCCAACCGCTAGGAACCTGTAATATTATTCAATGTGGCACTCGCACTTCTCTAATCTGCCAATTCCTGACCGCCTCAGGCCCTCAGCTCCACAAAACCTTAAGTTGACGTTAAACTAATCACCGGAGGACTCGGATTGGTCTTAGCCTTTCCTGATAATTTCTAGTGACCAAGAACGACCCACGGACCCCATAACTTATGTTCTCTCTTACCTCTCTTAAAAGCTCGCGCACTCATTTCCCTTAACCGATTCTTATTTTCTCTCGACCTATCTTTCCTATAACCTGCATATGTCAAGTTTGTTAACTATGGCAGTGCTTACCCTTTTCTTCTTCTGCTTCTTCTTCACTGTTGGGTCTGCTTTGGACATGTCTATTGTGAACTACGATAAGTACATAAACAAGAACCATGAGCCACATCAGCCATCTGCGTCTGGCTGGAGGACCGATGAGGAGGTGCTGAGCATATACCAGTGGTGGCTGGCAAAGAACGGTAAAACATCCAACAGAATTGGAGAGAAAGATGAGAGGTTTGAGATCTTTAAGAACAATCTCAGGTTCATTGACGAGCACAACTCCCAGAACCGCACGTACAAAGTTGGGTTGAATCGCTTTGCTGACCTTACCAACGATGAGTACCGTGCCAAGTTCTTGGGCACCAGAACTGACAACAAACGTAGAGTAATGAAGTCCCAAAACCCGAGTCAAAGGTACGCTTTCAACGCCGGCGATAAGTTGCCGGCTTCCGTAGACTGGAGAGTGAAGGGTGCGGTTGGACCCATCAAGGACCAAGGATCTTGTGGTACGTAACGCTTGTTCCAGCTTAAATCGGGATTAAGTTAAGTAATGGATTATTATTCTTGGATTGATAATTCAGAGTTTTTGATAAATTAAGACACTCCAGAATTCATTTCTGGAAATGGGTGTCGATCCTTTGTTATGCGCATGAAATTGTATTGGGAGTTTTGGGGTCAAGCGGTGGAGTGGTAGTAGACTGGTAGTTATTTTTTCTTGTTTCTTTAGGAATATGAACGGTAGCTTAGACTGGTAGTTTTGTCACTTTCGGCTAGCACACGGTGTCCTTTTCTTGATTCTGACCAAGACCGCGTGAAAAGTTCTCTATTTGCTTTAATGTCCAAGTTACGTAAAGCCCAACCCCAAGGGGCTTTTGGTGGGTCCACAGTAGACATCATCATCCTGGGCTGTAAATTTAGACCAGTCATAATTGAGTTACAATGACTTTCGTCGATGAAACGCAAGTTTCATAGGGTTTGAACTGAAACAAGCATTGTTTTTGTTGGTACCAGGTAGTTGCTGGGCGTTCTCAACTGTAGCTGCAGTGGAAGGAATTAACCAAATAGTTACAAGAGAGCTGGTTGCCCTATCAGAGCAAGAATTGGTAGACTGTGACAGGACTTATAACGCTGGTTGCGATGGAGGGCTTATGGATTATGCATTCCAGTTCATCATGGACAACGGTGGCATGGACACCGGACAAGACTATCCTTACCTTGATGCCTCTCTCGAATGCGACTCGACCAAGGTTAGTCGTTGTATTGCATTGAACTTTCAGTCAGAATACTTGTTCTGACATATTCCTGGCTTATGGCTTATTGCAGAAGAACGCTAAGGTAGTTACAATTGACGGGTACGAGGCTGTTACTCCTTATGATGAGAAAGCGTTGCAAAAGATGTATCGCATCAACCGGTCAGCGTAGCCATTGAAGCTGGTGGCATGGGTTTACAATTCTACCAGTCGATAAGCTATCTTGTACTAAACAATGGAAGAAGAGACTTTGTTTCAATTTTCTCATTGATTCTTATCGTTTCCTTTCAACTTGTATACAGGGTATTTTTACTGGTGAATGTGGGACAGCTCTAGACCACGGTGTGGTTGTTGTTGGGTATGGCACAGAGGATGGTGTAAATTATTGGACAGTGAGGAATTCATGGGGAGACACGTGGGGTGAGAATGGTTACATCAAAATACAAAGAAACTTACTCAACACACTCACTGGCAAATGTGGAATTGCGATGGAGGCTTCTTACCCAATCAAGACTAGCCAGAACCCTGCGAGAACCTCCTCAGAAAATGTTCAAAGTGTTGAAATTGATATGATCAGTAGTGCTTGAAGCGTGCTTATTTGTGAAGAAGGTGCAACAGTTGATGGTGTTATCAATCAAGTTATATCTTGATTTTACTATGTTATATTACACTTGATACCTTCTTGATCTATAGCAGTCCAAGGACTACCTGTTTATATTCAATAAGCTTGGAAATAGAGAAGGTGAAAGGAACAATTGCTAGACTCGAGAAGTCAATTGTCTTCTGCCTTCTCTTTATCATTATGGTTATTAGGCAAAAAGATAACAGGAGGTTGTTCCTGTTCCTTTGGAATTAATATGGTTGATTGTTTGTTGCATATAAGTTTTCATTCTCAAACAAAACCTCAACAATCGATACTGTTGCATCTTAACTTTCCAATTCAACGATTGTCTTATCTTTCAACTGGTTCTTATGATTCCTTTAGGAAATATTTGACTGCTCCTAACTAAAGACTCTTGTTTGGTAATGTATAAAACACAACCCTAATCAAATATTCGTACCGATCGACTCCCAGCCTGACTTGAGGAAAAGATTTAAAGTTTCCAAAACCCAAGTAATGTAGCAAGAGTTAAATAGGGTTCATTACAACTTTCAACTTGCATAAAAGAGTATAAAGTCAACCAACTTTTGGTATTATTATTCCACAATGATGCATGGGACATTGCTTAATCCTCAATTGTCTTGTTATATTCACGTGAATTCAATTATGTAGCGTCTATGATGAATTGATGATCATTTCCTCTAAGGACAAAGACCTTTCAAAGGATTGCTATGTTACTGCAAAATCCTTTTTAAAAAAAGGATTACAGTGCGAGATCAAACAGAAGAAAGAATATAATTTTTGGGGAATGTTTTTAAAATAGCGAATAGGTAAACAAAAAAGTTAAAGTTTCAACTGATATTAAATTGCTATAAAAATAATATATAATAAATAAGGTTAATTATCAAAAACATTTCACACTTTTGTCAATTTTTCAATTGTAGCTTGAGTTTTAAAAAGTAGCAATAAAATGTCTAAATTTTCAATTTCTCAATTTTAGCTTGAGCTTCAAAAAATAGCAATAAAATACTCAAATTTTCAAAAATTTTCAATTCTAGCCTGACGTTAATGTTTCCGTTAAGTTTGCTGACGTGACTTATATGTTTTATAAACCTTAACTATTATTACATGTAACCAAAATTAACACAACAAATGAAGAGCAATGAAGTGACGTCTTTTAATAACATAATTAAAATGACATTGTAATTTAAAAATGACCTAAATCAGATTACGTAACCCTTACAACCTTATACATTGATTTCAATTTTTTCCTTCGCTTTCAGTTTGTTCTCTCGACGCCCTCACCCATCGATTTTTAGATTATGCAGCCCTAACCCCCTCTACTAATAGCATCAAGAGAATGAACTAAAAACAAAGAACTTACTGGTACCGTATGTTATAATGCGAGAGTAATTTGGAGTGTTAGAAGAACAAACACAAAACAAAGGGCTGAGAAGAAGAACAAACAAAAAACAAAGGGCTGAGGATATCAAGAGAACAACAAATCATGGAGGATCTGGATCATCCTTCAGTGGATGACATGGTTGCGAAGGCTTACATTTGGCTTTTTCTTCTTCCTTCGTCTTCTGTAACGATCTTCATCATTGTTATTATCTGCCTTTGGGTTGAGGCAGACTTCACAATCTACCAACTTGCTTTTGCATCTTTTGAAAAGCTATGTGACCAACATGCTTTGTTCAAGAATATCCTCAAAGGTGGACCTCTATTAAAACAGGCTCAGTCAACAGACGCAGGCTACTAATCATAAAGTTGACTCAATCTCTAAACAAATCCAGCAAATGTATCAATCTTACAAAGCTCATATCAAACAACGTGATGGTGAACTTCGACACTATATTGACATACAAACTTTGTTCTGGGTTACTACAATTTGCATTTTCCAATTCAGAACTTCATCTGATGGATTTGACACAAGTGTTCCTTGTGAAGTTATTCCTGAAGCTCAGATATACGGGTCAATGTCCCATACAAAATGTTCATGATGATAGCTAATGTAAACCGGATCTCCATTAGATTTGAAATAATGGATAGGAGGACTAGATTTACCTTCCTTATGTGAAAATACCGGCTGAATGAGAAATATTCCCCCCTGGGAAGAGCTTGAGCACGCCGAATCTTTATTACTAGGCCTTGAATAGATGGACTTCACAATTCCATCTCTGAGTGTCTTCAGAATCGGAGGAGTCGTCATATGAAAAGAGTGTCGATGAGGCGCGTGAAAGTGTAACTATTCTCAGATGATTTCAGCATTTCTCGTAGAGATCTGGATCTGCATCCTTCAGTAGATACAGTCATGCACGGGCTAGCATTGTCTAGATGTTTTTGCTTCTCATCCATCAGTAGGAGAGATCGCTGAAGTCCAAATAGAGGGTCTGGAGGGAAAATGACAAACTTGCATTATGAAGTATGGAGCTCACTTTAAAGGGATAAAGTGAGATCAGGATCAACATCTGTCAAGGCCAATTCATTGTCAAGCTGGTCAAATATGTGGCCTATTTCAGTCATAGTCCAATGAGCAAAATCTGAGATGAGAGGAGGTTCTTGTTTGGGCTCAGGAATTGGATTAATAGGTCTGTTGGATACTGTCGAATGGTGATAGGTTGGACAGGGAATACGGACAGCATATGCTATACGACAATCTACAATGTGCTTCTTCATACTTCATCATCCATATAGAGAAAAGTGTAATGGAGCTTTGTATACTGAATGACGTGTCCAATTCTATCACTCTTCATTATATTAGCCACGACATCAAGAAAATGTGCCCCACTCTTTTCGAAAATTTCTCAAAGAGATCAATAACTTTTACAAAGAATTCATTGGTGACTTTCAGCTGATTTACAAACAGATCCGTCATGAATATTTTGCTATGAAATGCTACTCACTTGACAAGCGTGACATCCAGAAGCATTATAAAGGCATGATGGAGAGATTCTAAGCTTGAGGGAACTAGTCAACAGGCGCAGTCTACTCATCATAAAATTGATGCAGTCTCTAAACAGATACAACAAATGTATCAATCTTACAAAGCTCAGATCAAACAACTTGATGCTGAACTTCAACGCTATGCATATTGAATCATATCCAGCATTGGCAAATGACTCTTGATTGGCCCACTGAAGCTGATCACCTCATGGATCAATTACATTATGATTTGGATCAACTCAACTAGTTTCCAAATCCCTCATCTTCGGATATTTGCACTTCACTTGGCCCATACTTTGGGGAAACTGTTATGCTTGCACCAATAATTCCACCATCTACAGAGCATAGGACCCACAGGCCCAATTGGTCATTTCTATTGCTCCAAGTCTTCAGCAAAGGGGTAAATGCCAACTATTCTCAGACGATTTCAGTATTTCTCGTAGAGATCTGGGTCTGCATCCTTCATTAGATACAGGTGGTATGCATCCTTCAGTAGATACATGTTTGCTACAAGATCTAGTTCTGTATATGCCTACTATATCTCTCAGAGATATCTACCAACTTGCTCTTGCATCTCTTGAAAAGCTATGTGACCAACATGCTTTGCTCAAGAATATCCTCAAAGGTGGACCTCTATTGAAACAAGCTTGCAAGAAGCCATATCTTCATATACGAGCTTTGTAAGATTGATACATTTACTGGATCTGTTTAGAGATTGCGTCAACTTTATGATAAGTAGCCTGCGTATGTTGACTAATTCCCTCAAGTTTAGAATCAATCCTTTTAAGAACTTTGTTTTGTGTTACTGCATTCTGCGTTTTCCAATTCAGAACTTCATCTGAGAAGTCCATGACTCAGAAGGTAATATGTTAGGCTTTACAATCGTACGAATGGATCTGGTTGACTTAATGGCTTTAATGGGTCTATCATATTTATCTTGTTGAAAGATTTGGATCTGGACATATGGTCGTAGGACTAGATTTACCTTCTTCATATGAAAATACAGGCTGAATGAGAAATATTCCCCCTGGGAAGAGGTTGAGCACGTCGAATCTTCAATCTAGCACAGCTTACTGATCTCTCAGCACTCTCAGAAGTTCTAATGACAATGCCTCAACATTACGATGTTGATATTGAACCTGAGATTGGTGAAGCATAATTCACAGGTACTGAACCTTTCAGACCGGAACTAGCACATCTCGTTTCACTAGTACTTTGTGAGAATGGTGGCAAAGTATTTCTGAATATCAACCAATGCAGGACATCCAAGTCACTACAGCCGGAGCACTTCTTGGCGTTATTCACAAAGAATTAATTGGTGACTTTCAACTGATTGACGAACAGATCCGTCATGAGTACTTTACTATGAAATGCTGCTCACTTAACAAGTGTGACATCCAGAAGGAGATTCGTCAAGAGTATTTTGCTATGAAATGCTGCTCATTGGACAAGCGTGACATCCAAAAGCATTATAAATGCATAACGAAGAGGTATTATCCTTTGAATGGTTGGAGTGATGTTAATTTTCAATATACTTTTATATTATCCCTTTTAGATCAATTGCAACCAGAGCTGTAAAGGACTATCACGTCTTCACCTGACGGAGAGGTACTATCTTTTGAATGGTTGGAATGATGTTAATCTTCGCTATACTTTTATATCATCTGATGGGTGTCAAACCAACAAAAATAATTTCCTTTTCCACAAAATACTATAATTAATATAATATAATGGTGAGCAGGGTCGAACCTCAGAGATCAGTGAAGATTTGTTTACTT